>JBAMJV010005051.1:0-36636 GCA_037951105.1 Echinarachnius parma | reverse complement strand
CTATTTCATTTTCGGATTAACGAACCCTCAGGTATACGAAATTTGCGTGTTCAGAATAACGAACCTTCGGAATAACGAAGCGCACCCCTGCACCCACATGCATACTAATACAAATTCGTTATTCCTAAAATAAAATGTTTAAAAGTATGTTGGTAACTGCAAAACCGAATGGTATTACAGTCATGTGCTATCAAATAGCGATGATTGTTTGATCCAAGCATTATGAGTATATTCCTCTTCTAATCTGACATGTTAGTTTTAAATGAATGTGAAAACAATTAATGCATTATTTTGTTGGATATTTGATCACACGAACTCGTGCTGATTAGAGCATTTTTAAATGTATAAGCTTATATAATAATAATATAATTAATGATAATTAAAACATACATTTTATATAGCCAAGTGACAATATGTCGATAAAAAAGGGACCGAATGAAATAATGTGTACTTTATCCTTTTGTTATAACAACACATTTTCAACTTCTTATACGGTATACTAGCACAACATTGCATAATAATATAGGATTTTCCGGTCAATTTCGTAAATAGGCCACACGTGTTCATTTTCTGTGCATTCAATTTCGCTGATTTTGTAGTTCAAATTCGTTTTTAGCATTTGAATTGATATAACAATCGTTCGAAAACATTTTGTTTGCATTCGATTTGTAAAAGTGTTTCTATTTCGTAAAACTGTCATTCAATTCAAATTGAGAAAATTCATGATTACGTATAATACCACCTTACGTGCATTCCGTTGGCGAAATTGAATGCTAATAGCATGCTTTTTAAATTGAATGCTATAAGTGCTGAATCACTTGACTGAAGTGCTACATAGAATGAAGGACAGTTTTAAGCCTTCAGCTTGATTTCGCGAATTTGAATGAACCGCTTATCAATACGAATGAAAAAATTATGAAATTGGCTGGGAAAACCTATAGATATTATTATTAATACAAATAACACAATAATAGGAAAGTACATACGAAAGTGCGTAGAATGGTGCACATTAAATAGCATACTGGAAGAATATACAACTACATTGTCCAATGTACATTCGCACACACGGTAAGCATTAGCTAAAAGAGAGGTGTCCTGGTGTTAAGGATCTATATTATTCAGCAGAAGTACCCAAACATTCTACAAGCCATTATATAGAAAATTGGCACGTGAGATTGCGTAGCGGTATACAATAACATAGCATACTAAATTGATAAAACATTGAATTGCCCAAAGTCCACTAGCACACACATTTATTTGTAACACACTTTTTGTGTTGGATATACTAAGAAACAACTACATACATGTCTAGTACCAAATTCATAATGTCACTTGGAATGTCATTGTTTATACAATAATGAATGGATGAATTATTGTTTATACAGTAATTAATATATTAATTGATTAAATGATTTATCAAATCATTCATTCGTTTCATTTATTTATTTAGTTTCATTTTATTCATTCATGCGTTACTTTAACTGATTTATAAATTTATTAATTTATTCGTTCATTCATTCATTCAATAACTTATTAGAAATAATTATGATGACTTAAAAAGAAGGGCAATGGGAAAATAATTTTCTTAATGAGAATAACATGAAACATTTTCAGCATCATTTCCATGAAGTCTGTCTAGCCCTAAATTTATAGGAGGCATGAACATAAAACATGTTTTGTTTTAACATATCGACGTTCTCTTTTTTTTTCTTTCTTTTTTGTAAGTCTTTATATTTATCCAGGTTAGCCTCTTCGGTGCTCTTTTGATCTGTTCTCCCAGAGGGACCTGCATCTAATTTTGTAATTATTTATAACTCGGCCATTGGATACACTTCCACACTCTCCACTTCCAGGGGAGCATTCCAGCAAGTGCTACTTTATAGTGCACTCATGCTTTTCACACACTCATTCATGTCAAGTACCCATATTGCACCTGGGCGGGGAGCAGCAATATGGATAAAGTGCCTTGCAGAAGGACACTAGTGTTGGATTTGCAGCATCAATCTGGGTTAGTGGGACTGATTTCTCAAATTCAAATTTTTCACGTATAAAAAGCATTAATGTGAGTGTAAAGAGGCATCACCCTTAAATTAGCCAATATTTAGTTTTGCTTATTTCTCAATTAAAGAATCATTTTAATCACCATGAAGTTACATATGAGTGGAAAGGTAATTGAAAAGCAAACAATTGGATTATGTAATCCGATACCACACGCATCACATTAGCATAATCATCCGAATTAAGGCCCGTTCTAGGTCAATCAGTTCGTTATCGCTCCTGTCCAATCTGAATACCCAATCACCTCCAAATTTGGTCACAAGTAACATAAAAGGATGTCCTCAACTTGTACGGTCTGTTTTTTCAGTACCTAATTAACTTTCTTTTTAATGATTTTTTAATAATTTTTTTTTTTTGCCCGTTGTGCCCTAAATGTGTCAAACGACATCACATTTTCTGTAAATCTAAGTTGTGAGGTATGAGGAAACCTCCATAATTGTATCCCCCAGCGGTATGCTGATGGAAGATACTTTGGATTCAGCAGCGTTACGCCGCCGCCGCCGCTGCCGCGTCATATTCTAGTGCGCACAACTGCCACATTCCTTGACGGATTTCTTTCAAATTGTGATTGGAGGTGTATCTTGGTATAATCTACACACTTATAATTTGTGGTGATGCTGCCCCCAGTAGTCCGTCTTGTATAGGGTCGAAGGTCATATTTTGATAGATGTCTTGTATGCACTTTAGTGTGCTGTCTAACTGCCATATTCCTTGACGGATTTCTTTCAAATTTTGTATGGAGGTGTCCGGGATCTTGGTATAATCTACACACCTATAATTGTGGGTGATGCTGCCCCCAGTGTTCCGTCTTTTATAGGGTAAAAGGCCATATTTTGTGGATGGATCGTGTGCGCTCTATAAACCACATTTCTCAAGGGATTTTGTTAACATTTTAAAATGAAGGTGTATCTTGGTATAATCTACAAGCCTATATATTTTGGTGATGCTGCCCCCAGTGTTCCGTCTTTTATAGGGTCAAAGGTCAACATTTGTATAGATGTCTTGTGTGCACTCTAGTGTGCTCTCTAACTGCCATATTCTTTGACGGATTTCTTTCAAATTTTGTATGGAGGTGTCCGGGATCTTGGTATAATCTACACACCTATAATTTTTGGTGATGCTGCCCCCAGTGTTCCGTCTTTTATAGGGTAAAAGGCCATATTTTGTAGATGGATTGTGTGCGCTCTATAAACCACATTGATTAAGGGATTTTGTTCAAATTTTGGATGAAGGTGTATCTTGGTATAATCTACAAGCCTATATATTTTAGTGATGCTGCCCCAGTGTTCCGTCGTTTATAGGGCCAAAGGTCATATTTTGACAGATGTCTTGTGTGCACAATAGTGTGTGGTCTAACTGCCATATTCCTTGACGGATTTCTTTCAAATTTTGTATGGAGGTGTATGTTGGTATAATCTACACACTTCTAATTTGTGGTGATGCTGCCCCCAGTGTTCCGTCCTTCATAGGGTCAAAGGTAATTTGTGTATTTTGTGCGCGCTTACTGCCACATTTCTTGACAGATTTCTTTCAAATTTTGTATGGAGGTGTATCTTGCTCAAATTTGCACATATTTAGTGTTTGGTGATGCTGCCACCCGTGCTCCGTCTATTATAGGGTCAAAGGTCATATTTTGGTGGGTGTCTAGTGTGCGCTCTGCAGATCATATTTCTTGACAATTTTGTATGGAAATGTATCTTGATACAATCTACAAATTTATATTTGTTTATGTTGCTGCCCTAGTTGTTCCGTCCTTTATAGGGTCAAAGGTAATATGTCTTTTGTGTGCTCTAACTGCCAAATTTATTCATGGATTTCTTTCAGATTTTGTATGGAGGTGTGTCTTAGTAAAATCTACACATTGTAAGTGTTTGGTGATGCTGCCACCTGTGTTCCGTCTGTTATAGGGTCAAATGTCATATTTTGGTGGCTGTCTTGTGTGCGATCTGCAGACTCTGCAGGTCACATTACTTGACAGATTGCTTTTGAATTTTCTATAAAGATGCATTATACTCTGATCTACACACATATTGTGTTTGGTGATGCTGCTCCTAATCTTGACAATAGTCTGGGCCACTGGTGACGATCTCTACGTCATCCTCTTGTTTTCAGGAGGGGAGGGATATCTTTGTCCCTCCTTCGAACATGAGGATGACGCAAAAATCGCTGCCAGTGCCGGGGGATACAATCGCAATGCGCGGCAATGGAAATTTCTAGTTCCACTTGGATTTTGAGGATTTGAATAATGGTACCAGATCCCTTTAAAATTATTATAACATGTGCAGCTTTTACTAATGACACCAACATCATTGTAAGAGTCTTCTGATGGAAGTATGATTGCCTCAGTGTCGGTGGGATGGATTTCCCTTATTTAAATGTCACACATAACAAAGCATAAATGTGAGTGTATAGTTCCTTTAAAAATATCATAACATGTACTACTTTCACTTTTTTACAAGTGCGAATCTGCATTTCTCTTGGAATTGTTTCCTACAGTGACTTCGGCGTAGTCATTCTGTTCATTAGAAAAGGTCGCAAATGTAGCATGGTCCGATTCACCAACGATGTCATACCCTGCCAGGTCAAGTTTACTGACGCCATCGAGATTTCCCTCATCCGACATCGGTGGCGACCGCAGTAAAGGCGGCGAAGACCTGTCGACGTAGAGTGGGTTGTCGACGGTAGTTGCTTCAGGCAGCAAACTAGTGCTCGCCACCGGCTCCGGAGGTGTCATCCTTACACTATTGTCTCCAGATGATGCGTTGTTGTTGGAAGATGAATTGCCTTCATCGGCTTTCACTGCAGATTTCTTTTCTACATATGTAACTGGAATTCCCTGTCCATTTCCGGCATTCCCTTCTTCTACTCGTGTCGACTGTTCCTTGCCCCAGTGACTAAAATAGGTGCTCGCTGTTGATAGCTGCCAGTGTGCCTTTGCTCTCGGGTAGACAACCCATGCTAGGAAAGTGCCAACGGTTAGCAACCATAAGATGAAAAAGAAGGCAAACAGAATTCGGTACGTCGTAGTGGTGGATTCAGCAGCATCATTTCCATTGGGACCCCTGCTGCTAGTAGGAGTAAAGTCATCATCAGGTTTAATCTGGGAGAACCCGATGAACGTGATGTTATCTGGGTCTCTAGGTTGATGGACATGGCACTGGACCACTCTACCAACGTCTTCGCTTGTCATCTCCCGAAGCAACATCGATCGCCCTCCTCCTCGGATCCATGATCGATTCGCGATGTCGATGACGCCATTGGGCTTCAACAGACTCCATGAGATCTGCCCTTCGACCACGTCACGACACTCGAACTCCATATCAGTTCCATTGGTGGTGGAAATGACGTCCACATGAGTCGGGAATACACAACCCCACCTTCCACTTAGACCTTCAATCGACATTTCGCAGGAGCCTTGGGAGGAGTCTGCAAAGAATTCATAATCAGTGGTGTGGGTGAGATGTGTATAGTTGCTTTGAGCTACACTTTCCTCCTCGAGGTAAATTTGTAGCAATCGACTAATCCCCCCATTACCGACATAATTACACATGAAAGTGATTTTGTCGAGTTCGAACTTAGCCGATACCACTGAAGGTGTGACATTGCACGCTGGATTTTTAATGTCGTCACTATTTACAATAGTTAATTCATATGATCCTAAAATCTCCTCATTTAGTCTGCACTCATGAACACCAACATCACCTTTGCTGACTACTTTCAATGTCGAAGTAGTCGCATTACGCGTCCCATTGTATATTCCAAGGAATTTTGCTATCTGTCCAATTTCACCACATATTTCTTCCTCCTCCCCACATACTGTAATTATATTCAACGACTCACCCACGGTCCATGTCACACTGCCAGTGAATGTGCCCGTGTAACAAGTCAGAGCAACTTCCTGGCCTATTATTGCTGTGACAGTCATCGGAATCTGTGCGTGAGTTCCACTGATCCTAAGTCCATGACAAAACAGTGTGAGAAGTCTGATGATAATCGATAACTTGATTAAATGCATCTTGCCAAATAGGAATAAATTTTCACTTCAATGTTAATCTGGATTATGTCCAGGTATACAATATAATTATAGCCAATAGGTGCAGGGCTGTTTATTAGGCACAGTGCAGTGTGAGACGCATTGTTCGAAATAATTCACAAACTGAGTGATCACACAATTCTCAAAAACTATAGTATCCCCTATTCAGTCAAACACTCCATCTAATCTCTGTTGTTCGAAGGCAAATGTTAAGCAGAGCACAATGACAATAATTACGACACACATATCTAGTGTATGCCGCAAGCAGGCGCCTCAGTATTATACGATAATTTCACTGAGCACAAGACTCGTAATGCATTTGAAGTAATTCACAAACTGAAAACGAATATCCCCATGCTTTACCCTCTATATTCTTCATTATTCAATAGCCAATGATCGACAGCACAATGAGTATAATAACGATATGGACTAAATAACTTGTAAGCGAAAGCGGGCGCTACCACATTCACGATTTAGACGCAAGAGACAAGAGATGCATTGTTTGAAGACTAGTAATTCTCAAAAACAAACATCCAACTGTCGAGTCAACACACTTCATAAGTTTCCTAGGGGGGAGGGGGGTGTGGCGCTGAGAAAAAGTGGTAAAGGGGGGTGTAAAACAGTCATTTTTTCGTCAAAGGGGGTGTTTTATCGTGTTTAACCCCCCCCAAAATTTTTTTTTAATAAATTAAAATAAATAAATTAAAAAAAACTAACAAACAAAAACAAAAACACCCCACCTGGGTACGCCTATGACATGCTTCACCCCCTCTACTCATCATTACTCAGTAGCCAATGAACGACAGCACAATATGAATATAATAACAATTAGACTAAATAACTTGTAAGCGAAAGCGGGCGCCCCAGTATTCACTGAACCCAAGACCCATAATTGTGCATTTGAAGTAATTCACAAACTGAGAACATATAAAATGAATATCCCCCTATTCACTCCTCACGCTTCACCCTCTCTATTCTTCCATTATTCAATAGCCAATAATCGACATTAAGCAATAAGGACAAAATAACTTGTAAGCGAAAGCTGGCGCTACCACATTCACGATTTTAATAGACGCAAGAGACAAGCGACGCATTGTTTGAAGTAATTCTCAAAAACAGGTTATGATGGTCGAGACCGATATTAAGTGGACTCGAGACCCGTTAAAAGTGGTAAAGGGGGTGTTTGAACACCCCCTTTGAAAAAACAGTTATTTGTTCGTCAAAGGGGGGTGTTTTACCGTGTTTAACCCCCCAAATACCCCACCTGGGTACGCCTATGACATGCTTCACCCCTCTACCCTTCATTACTCAGTAGCAATATGAGTATAATAACGATATGGACTTAATAACATGTAAGCGAAAGCGGGCGCTACCGAAGTTTACGATTTCCACAAAGTTGATCAAGCAGTATTTCGTTTATGCCCCATTTATGTTGGTATACCCTGGAAACATATTGCGTGCGACCCCTATAGATAACGTAATTATATTTGTTTAACCCTAAAAAGACTGGGCTATTTTGAACCTTAACAAAACTGGGGGGGGGGGGGGGGGGGGGGGCTAAAAGGCCCCCCCCCCCCCCCCTAAGATCTCGGCAACCGAAACTCCGATCGACTCCGAATTTGGCATCGTGATAGATGTCCATAAGGTCTACAATATTGCGTAGTTAAAACAAAATTTAATTAGAATATGCTAATTAGAGCTAATTAATTATGCAAAAATGTTATTTTTTTGTAGTTTTTGTAGTTTTCTCGGCAATCGAAACTCCAATAGACTCCAAATTTGGCATGGTGATAGATGTCCATAAGCCATACAATATTGCATAGTTAATTTTTTTGTTTTAATTATAATATGCTAATTAGAGTTAATTAATTATGCCAAAATTGCATTTTTTCGTATTTTTTGCATTTTAAAAATATTTGTTTTATATTTTTTCGATGGAGTAAAATATTAACCATTATTCAACCATTTGTAGCCCAAAATTAAATGATTGCAGTGATCAGAATGAAAAATAATGAAGGTTTTGTCTATTCTAGGAAAAAGTCAATTTCCAAAGGATTTGTACACACATCACATCACAAAATTTAGCAATTTTCGGGCCGACGCTGACTTACAAAAGGTCACGTAACTTTAGAACGGTACATCCGGTCGTCGCAAATTTGGTATCAAAAGTTGCGCAAGACTCTAAGGAAAAAAGTCGTGAAGTGGCACCGTAAAATATTTAAAGGGATCTAGTAACTTTGTTGAGATGTGCAAAAACTGATGAATGGTTGATGCAATGTATACTGTTGTTATCTCATATGTCCTCAGGGTATTGTGTGAAAATTTCAGGTCAAATGGACAATGTATGGCCAAGTAATGAGCGAAAATGCAAAGTGATATTGGGTGATATTCACCAACTCACTGCATTCACTTTGTACAGGGATGAAAATCTCGCCCGGAGATTTTCTTATCTAAATACTTCAATCATACATATCTTTGTAATGAAAGGGAAATTTGAAAAACCGAAAGCTGTCCCATGATTTTATTGTTAATACGAATACAACAAGGTATAAAGGAACCGCTAGAATTACAATTTTATTTTGAGGATTTGGACAATGTTAGTAAGTCCCTTTAAGCGTTGCGAAGTAATCGCAAAAATAGAGGAGGGGGGGGCTAAATCAGCCCCCCCAGTCTTTTTAGGGTTAAGTAAAATAGCTGTAGGGTAACATACCCCAAGACAGAATACGCATATCTAGCTCTTCACGCCCAGGGTTCTCCAAGCTTTGCCCCACCATGCAGTGGATGTATGCAGAGCTCTCTAGCCATGGCCAGCCCAATGCTAGTTCGATCTTTGTAGATGTGGGCCAGCCCAGCGGTGCAGCTGCATGTGTGATGCCTGTCCACTCTGGCAGTTCAGCAGACTGTCTGGACTGAAACTTGATACTGATGTAATTATACATGTGTGTAAATTTAGCCGTATTTCACAATCCACAAGTCACTAACTCCAGTATTTGTTATCAAAAACAAGAAATAGACCAAAACTGGCAAAAGACTAATTAATGTTGTCCAAGTACCATTTCGAATCAAGAAACACGTCAGCTAGAATTATCACATTCTTTGCAGACTAGTACATGGAAAATGAAAATCACTGGATTGGCATTGGCTACTATGGCAAAGTGGGTGGCCAATTATAATTTTACCCAATTCACATATTCCGAATATAACAGGGAAAACATAATTATCACTTAAATAGGCATATTACAGTACAAACAGCCAAATGTGTACATAGGCGAAGCCAACAATGTACACATCTTTAGCCTAGGTACTTCAATACAAATACAATGCACACAGGATTGAAAGGAATACACTTGAAAGGCATCCAGCGACTAGATTGGAGAGCTAGATCACATCTACAATGTAAATGGTCCTGGTAGGATGAGCTACATGTAGATGCGAGTTGCTGTGTTGTGCCTTGTGGTAAAAGCCAATTCTGCTATTGTACTCTAATTGGTACATGCTAATTCTGCTTATAAGGGCAAGCGGTAGCCCCACAGACCAGAGGTGTGGCTAACGCAGCAGTATTAGCCCCTTGACTTGCAAGGGTGGGCCAAAATCAATATTCCAGCATAAACAATGTTACTAGATCAATCTTGTTTTACCCTAAAATTCTGTGTAGCTTATGCGGCGTTCCCACTGTCGTGCGATCCGTTACGACCGCCACGATTGGCCATTCGTAGCTGATCGTGGAACTTCTCTGAAATTTCAGGTTTGGATACGAGGAGATGCGAGTCGATACGTTCTGGTGAGATTTGGTGCGCTTGGATGCGATATGGTCACGATTGGTCAATTTCTGGTGACACGATCTGTCACGATCTGGTCTCCCGTTCAGATACGATCATATATGTTCCGATAGGATTGTCCCGATTGAGTCCACGATTGGGTCTCGATGTGACACGATCATCACGACTGGGGTCCCCGATTTGGGGCGATCAGGTACGTGCAGATACGTTCGGATACCTTCCGATACGTTCATCACTAACCGATACGCTCTGTTGCGATAGGATACGATTGTGGTCGCGATGTCTTTCACGATGAAGATCGAGAGTGATCACAATTTGAGCTACGATTAGACCCCGACGGATATATATACAGCCCGCCTGACCATGGACTTCATTGATTATTGAACTGCTACAGAGTGAACACTACAACCCACAACCATTAATGATGGCAGGAGTCGAGGATGATGACAACGTGACATTTGCAGTCGTACTGTATGCTTACATAATCGCAAGAGAAGAAGAAGACGAGCAGCAGCCAGACCAGCCACAACCCCAACCACAAAGGGCCAGGAGAGCTGCGACCATGGCTCACAGAGGAGAGGAGGCAACAGCTTGGCCAGTTCTCCAGCCTCCTAGACACCCTGGACTTCCAGGCTGGAAGATCGAGGAAGATCCAAAACTACACAAGGTTAACACCACAGCTCTTCGACGAAGTCTTGCAGAGGGTGGCCCCAGCAATCGAGAGGGAACTCACCAGTTCAGGCAACCTCTCTCACCTGGACTGAAACTGGCAGTGACACTGAGGCACCTTGTCACTGGAGTCAACTATCGGTCCCTTGTGTATGCATTCAGGTGTGGAGCGTCCAGCATCTCAGAGATGGTTCCAGAAGTGTGCCAGGCAATTGTGCAAGCGTACAAAGATGAGGTGTTTATCCTACATGTGACCCCTGAAGCCTGGACAGCCGTAGCTAACAATTAAGTTTGATCAGAGATGGACCATCCCCCACGCAATTGTGGCCCTGGGTCGCAAACACATTGCTATCAAGAAGCCACCCACACCGGCAGTCTGTACTACAATTACAAAGGCTTTTTTCTTATACCACTTCTGGCTATGGTGGATGCTTGGTGGAAAATGACATATATCAGATGCTCAGATATTTGGCGACTCTGAGCTGTTCAACGGCATGGAATAGGAAGCCCTAGAACTCCCACACCCTGCCCCCTGGCTGCAAGCCCTGATGACCACCAAGACATGTCCTTCTTCATTCTGGTGGATGACGCCTTCGCACTCAGGAACTACCTCATGAAGCCATGCGGCACTTGCTGCTGCTGTAAAAGAGGCCACATTTCGAGCATCCACCGTCTCAATGTAAGGGATAACAAAGAGAACTTCTCCCACACCCACTTCTCTGTGCTGTTCATGTCAGTAATGGCATCTCCTCCTGACCCACTCTTCTTGGCGCGTTTCTTCAGCCGGCCCATCATGGTCCTCATGCTTGTGTACCTTATTTTAATCAATCTTGGCAGCTTGTGCAGCCCAGAGATCCCCCTTCTGGGGGACATCTTTGAAACCCGCAAGGCGTCTGCTGTAGAGGACCTAATTTCTCATGTGGAACGTAATGATTTCCTCCTTTTGCTCTTCAGTAAAGGCAGTTACTGTTTTCTTTCTCTTGGCTTTCTGGGTGGGGTGGTCTCCTCTGCCTCCTCTGGTGCCGGCTCTGGCTGGACTGCATGGTTCAGGCTCAGGGGGTGGGACAGCTAGTCTGGCCGTTTCCCTTCTTGCGTCTGGCACCCTTGGGTGGCATCTCTCAAATGCTCCAAAAATTACTAGCAAAAGCAAGTTGACAGTAAAGATGTGGTCTCTTCAAGACAGATTGCTGAATGAGGCGCATTCAATCTTGTCCGGTATATATATGGGCGCGAGAATTCCGTAACAGATCGTGAACGTCCGTGAAAAAGCATGACATCTCGTATCTACTCGCATTAACTCGTATCTACTCGCATTTGCTCGAATCTACTCGTATCAACTCCTATCTGCTCGTGAGTTATTCGTGTCAGGTCGTGAGCAATGGTACCCGACAGAGCGTCACAGATCGTGACAGATCGTGGGAGATCGCAGCACATCTCAACAGAGCGTGGTGTTTGTTTTGTCCAAGGTTGATCCCGATCACCACGATTTGGAAGCACGATTAGATGCGCTTTGTTACGATCCAATACGATCCGATGCGATGATCACGATTGACAATTAATCGTGTTGATCGTAGAAATTTTTTGAACCGTTCCAAAAATGTCCTACGATCAACACGATTGCCACGACTGAACTTACGATCTGATAATATCTGATACGATCACCACGATTACTTCACGATCAGCTACGAATGGCCAATCGTGGCGATCGTAACTAATCACACGACAGTGGGAACGCCGCATTACATACGGCAATACGCTTTATTTTGTCCATGGATGTGTTTCGTTATTATATATTCTGAATCATTGTATTCGGTTGATCGTTGGCTAATTAGGAAAATAATAGAGGGAGTGGAGCACTGCAGCTAGATTGATAAATAAATCCTTTCAGGGCCTCTTTTACATACTGAACTGTTTTGTACTGTCGGTCAGAGTGGAGCTTGCAGACTGAATTTGGGAATATTGAATTCTTGGTTGATTTTGTATTTCATCTTTTTACTTTTTTAGTGTGAGAGTATTTCACCTAGTCGAGAGTTAGCAGCCGTCCCATTACATACTTGGGCATGATGCAACGAACACACTTTGCACTCCTAGACCCAGTCCTACTACAATGCCGCGACGGAACTGTAAAGCCCAAGTCCAGTTTCGGGAGCCGAATACATCTATATTGATCAATATTGATGAATATGTATTGAAATAGGGCTTGTGTGGTAAAATCCGAACCTAAGCATCGTTAAATACAGAAATATCGGAAGAAATCCACTATCCGCCTGTGAAATTCATAAATCCACCGCCCGTTCAGACATGTCAGCGCCGCTAGCGCTGGGGGAGATATCGACAAGCTAGGGACAAGCCCGTATAGCGAACACCTCGTGGTTGTAATACACGTAGCGTATGGGCGATTCCGCGTTGGCGATATCTATCCGGCCCTAGATCAATTTAGAATTTTGCAAATATATCAATTAGTAGGCAGTTTCTTGGTCAAATTTGGATAATCCTATATTAGAACAATTATATTCTTTCACATTATTGGTATATAAGACCTTCCATTTCATTTTTTTGAAAGGGGGGCGTTTCCAAAACTGGCCTTTACCTTTTACAACACGTTCAACACCTTTCCACCAAACTGATCTCCATGGACAAACACAACTCGAGTTAATATCCATGATGGGTGCATATAAATAGCAGGGTTATGCCTGGGGTCATTGTATTGATTCCAAAGTCCAAACATTATTACAGGTGCACCTGTAAAGTGTCAGATATTGCCCAAAATTACATTTGAGACTTCAATCCTATACCCAAATCATTGTACGATATGTCCGAATGATGTGTGAAAGTTTCATTGAAAAAAAAAACACTGCTTTCCTGGTTAAAAAAACGAACTTTTGCGTCAGCTTTTACAACGAATTACTGTATGACGTGTATAAGGTTTATGACCGTTCATTAACGCTCTTGAGCTGAATGATTATCAATGATAGATATCGTCATATACTAAAGGGGCGTTTGAAAAATCTAACCATGTTTTATTCTTCTCTTACCATAAGCCAAACAACACGGTAGAAGAGAAATGTGGAAGCTCAAATTATTTTTTGCGGAGTTAGACACTTTAATTACAGGTGCATCTTAAAGGGACTTAAGCCCGGCGCAGACAGAGCCGACTCGACTCGATCCGACTGGTTTCATTCAGGCTAGAGTTGGGTCCGGTCGGTCGGAGCAGATTTATCGTGTTGAATCGGCCCCAACTGGCATCCGACTGTCTCTCGACTGGCAAAATGTGTGTCGCGAGGCACTGAAAACTGAGCCGATCGGAATGACAACCAGTCGAGTCGGCTCTGTCTGCGCCGGGCATAAAGCCCTGGTCACAACCCACCGTGCGTGTTTTTAGTCCGTACGTTTTTTGGGGAGGCCACGGCCGCCACGTTTTTCTGAAAACGTGGGGAGGGAGTGGCAAGAGCAGGGAGGGAGTACGTCAACGCACGGTGTAAGTACGTGGCCCGCACGCCACGCCTGGCCGTGAGCGGTTGCGTGCATCGTACGTTGCGCAGGTGGTAAGTGAGTTGCACGTGCTTACAACGTACGATCTCCGTGCGATTGCCACGTTATCGTACGGAGGCCGTACTTACACATGCTGCTCACGTACGTTGTAAGTGCGTGCAAGTGCGAACAACCTTTTCTGCTCATATTATACTGCAGAAATCAGTGCGCACAACGTGCGTTGTAAGTGCGGAGCACGTGCTTACTCGGTACGGTCCACGTGAGTTCTGCGTGCTCATTGGACAGTTGAACTGGGGAAGTGCCGAGTAACACGGACCACGCACTTATCACGCACGTGCGCTCATTGGCTGTAGAGGGCACGCGCGTCACCCGTACTGGGGGTGAATCGGTAGCCCGATCGCAGCCCGAACGCAGCGAAAGTTCCTCGTGCACTAAAAGTGCTACGGAGTGTCTGCGTGCTCCCAAATCCGTACTGAGGCGGTACTCACCACGTACGGATACCCAAATTTTGCCCACGTTTTTGCAAGTAGACAGCACGCACTTGCAAGTACGGCGGGTTGTGACCACGGCTTTAAGGCGTGCAAAAACGTGGGCAAAATTTGGGTATCCGTACGTGGTGAGTACCGCCTCAGTACGGATTTGGGAGCACGCAGACACTCCGTAGCACTTTTAGTGCACGAGGAACTTTCGCTGCGTTCGGGCTGCGGTCGGGCTACGGATTCACCCCCAGTACGGCGCACTTAGCACGTGCGTGCTGCGCACGTGATAAATGCGTGGTCCGTGCTTACTCGGCACTTCCCCAGTTCAACTGTCCAATGAGCACGCATAACTCACGTGGACCGTACCGAGTAAGCACGTGCTCCGCACTTACAACGCACGTTGTGCGCACTGATTTCTGCAGTATATATAAAAGCCGAGCCGACGGACGAGTGCTGGGACTTCTGGAGAACCTCGGAAGGTCGTCCTATATATACCCCCGACATCGGGCGGAAAAACTCACGTTCATCGCACTTGCACGCACTTACAACATGCGAGTGAGTAAGGACACCGTACGTGAGCAGCACGTGTAAGTACGGCCTCCGTACGATAACGTGGCAATCGCACGGAGATCGTACGTTGTAAGCACGTACAACTCACTTACCACGTGCAACGTACGATGCACGCAACCGCTCACGGCCAGGCGTGGCGTGCGGGCCACGTACTTACACCTCGCGCAACCGTGCGAGTGACGTGCGTTGACGTATTCCCTCCCTGCTCTTGCCACTCCCTCTCCACGTTTTCAGAAAAAAACGTGGCCGGCCGTGGCCTCCCCAAAAAACGTACGGACTAAAAACACGCACGGTGGGTTGTGACCGGGGCTTAATTAGTGAGGGTAACTAATTGTATTGTTTATGAATTACACAACCCTTTGCAAAGTGTTGAGCATCTATTCAATATCACACAGCAGTACCAAAACATATCGTTATTTGTTGATCTTTGCCTGGTGGTCCCCTGCAATGTGATAGTATGTGATAACTAGCCCAGTGTGCCAAAAGAAAAAGAGCTCAAATATTGATATTGCAGTTGTTTGCAAGAATAGATAATTTATAAATGATGCATGTAGGGAACACAGCTAGTACGTGGGTATAAAGAACGGTAATCAACATCGCGTGACACTGGTCGGGCACTCTAAGAAGATTAAAAGGGTTCCCGCCATTGGATACCTTTGTGCCCCCGCAATAATGATATCATAAAGTTTACCTCAAATATCCATAATAGGTGCAAGGTAACGAATTTGGGACCGAAACCAAAATAGTGCTCTACTCTCCCCCATGATTCATTGTTATAAGCTAAATATAATTTTCTTAATGCCTAGTACTTTGGATTTCCTTTTCTATTTCTTTAATAAAAACCTTGTACTCCATCCCACAATTAATACAATGAGATTCACCCGCCCATACGTCTCAATCAATGGTGATGCTACTGAGACACATCAATTAAAGAGGGAGAGAGTCGAGAGGAGGGTGACTGTTATTTTGGCTATCTTTATTTCGTTTATTGACAAATGCATATTAAACAATGGCCCAACTCATACCCTCTTTGTTATGGGGAAATAACAAACCAAACATAGGGATCTAGAAACTTTGTTGGCATGTGCAGTAAGTGATGAATGGTTGGTGTAGTTTTAATCTGATAGCCTATGTCCTCCGAGTATTGTGACAGTGTAAAATGTTCACGTTAAATGTATATGATGGCCGAGTAATGATGGTATACATAATGGGCGAATTTGCGAAGTGATATTCGCTAACGCATTTCGCTCACTTTGTACAAATTTATGAATATATCCCTTACATTCTTCAAAATGTTCAATTGTAATATGTTGCTAACGAAAAGGAACTTTGTTAAAAAGCCTGTTGCATGCTGATATATGTCATGCTTCTATACAACCAGATATGCATAATATGAATGAAACATTATATTCCTAAGAAAGTTTTGAGGATTTGAACATTGTTACTAGATCCATTTAATACATAGTTCTAATATACAATATCGATCATATCAACTGCGTATTTGGTAGCACTGCGCTTGTCTTGTTTGTAGGCTTCAATACAAAACATTACAAAAATCGTATTACATTACCGGTATAGTGTTTTCTAATATATATGTATAATCAAATTATTATTTGTGTTGTTGTTGTTAATGACTGCAAACAAAAGTACATTACATGTGCTATCAAAAAGTATATTGTTCTTTGCCTGGAGATCCCCTGTACATTGCAATTAAAAAGAAAACGCCAACCATAAATATATATTTAACGATAAGGAAATTCCAAAAACCGAAACCTCTTGGAAGCTCTTATTGGTAATGCAAATGCAACAATGTATGAGAAAACCACTAGAGTTCTAAGTTCGTTCGTTCATGTCTCCAAGCGCATTGATAGTTCTCACCAGTTCTGAAATGCGCTATATAAAAATCAGCTATTATTATTAATTAGATCAAGATACAAGATACAGTTCCTAAATTAAGTTCTTCTATCTCTCGATGGCTGCGATGGCCGTCTCATTAACGAGGGACAGGTCTTCATCTGTGCAACCCGTCCCCCCGCACTGCAGGATGCACTGGACTGAGTTCTAGGTAAGATGTGTGGATTTGGACGATGTTACTATAGTTTAAATAGTGTAACTCGCGTGACAACCCTAAGAAATCTTAGCGTGACTTGCGTGACATTATTGTTCTGGTGTTTTTCATAATAAAGGGGTTTACATATGGAAATCTTCTTTGCTGGTATGATTGGGGACCCAATGATCCTCAAAAGTTATCAACTGCAATTCATACAATCTACAACTTTTTTAGCAATCTAAAATATGGACATATTTTTGTGACTCGCGTGACACATTTTGAGGGTGTTTTCAATCTAAAATATTGTCAAGCTGAAGCTGGTCACATATAAATGTAAAAACCAACTTGATATGGTAAAATGGGTGTAAAATAAGACTTGATACAAAAAAATGATGTATCTACAGATAATAGAACATGCTTTAGATAGTGGTATTACAAAAAGTATACCAAAGAGGCATAATTCTGGAAGCAAATTTGATCTCTGTTCTGGGAGGTGTAACTCGGTTGTTAGAAGGCGAAAGGCGGTGAAAATTTAGATTTACACCTTTTGAACATATACCTAGCCAAACATGAATAATTTGTTTTAATTGGTTGAACCTGGTGTCTAGTTACATGGAATGACTGATTTTACTTTTGTCCGATCGGGCCATCATCAAAAAAGTCAATTTTGAGCATTGACTCACCACTTCTTCAGTCACCAACACTACAGTACTACAAGCATTATTTAATCACACCCAGAAACGTCTTTGTTGAGAATGACAATGACAATGTAGCTAAAGATAACGTTAGGAAGACACATTTTCATACATTTGTTGACATTTTATTTGAACATGTCATGTTAGGAATGACATGTTCAATAATAACGTCCAAAAATGTATGAAAATGTGTCTTCCCAACGTTTTCTATGGCTATAATGACAATGTCAATGATGAATCATGACAATGAATGACATCATTGCGTCATTGACAATGTGACATGCAAATTAAACTTAAATTTCTGTGAAATTACATTTATAACGAGTGCAAACAATTTCATTAACCACATTATGTACCCTGAACATTGTCAGTGACTAGATCTAATTGAACTTTGAGTACGGTTGACTCGAGTTGAGCATGATGAATTAAATTATAGAACAACATATGAATTAAATTAAAAACCCCCAACACAAGGTGACACAAAATTCAACGACTGGGACTAAGCTACGGTCGTCTATGCACATAAAATATGTGAGTAGACAATATTTTGGAACAAATATATCTACCTTTAATTAGCTGGCAGAACCACGGATCACTGTCATTATATGAAAGAAACAATCTAAACTCTACCTCATCATATCAGACTTCAGAGTGATTTCCAATAACAGGCTGCCAAAAACCGCGAGTGTTTTTTTGTATTGTTGTTGTTGTCGTGCTGTCGTTGATTTTAATTATGATACTGGTGAATCGGTACAGTACGTAGGTAACGCTTGTCGTTGATTATAATAATTATACCAGTTTACGGTACGTAGGTAACACTTGGAACAATGTTGTCGTTGATTACAATAATTATACCGGTGTATCGGTACGTAGGTAACACTTGGACAATCTTGGCGTGTCATTTGATTCCGAAATGACAATGTCTCCCAACATAAATGCCACTTGTCGAGCCGCATATTATCACATTCGTAATATTAGTAGCATAAGAAAATCTCTTTCTGATAGGGTTGCGGCCTCATTGATTCATTCGTATGTGGTGTCTCGGTTGGATTATGGTAATGCCCTATTGTATGGTGTAGCTGCTGGTCAGTTAACTAAATTACAAAGGGTACAAAACGCTGCTGCCCGTGTTCTTAGCAGAACTTCAAAATTCTCTCACATTGCACCTATTCTCCGAGAGCTGCATTGGCTGCCGGTTCGTGAGCGTGTAAACTACAAGATTATTTTATTGACGTGGAAGATCATCAACGGCCTTGCACCCCAATATCTTCAAGATTGTATTTCTGAATATATTCCTCCAAGACAGCTAAGATCTTCGGGTAGCAGCATGCTGACCCCTCGTAGAGTCAGGTTGGGGGCAGATGAAAAGGCTTTTTTCTTTTTCTGCACCACAATTGTGGAACAATTTGCCTTTAGATTTGAGGAATATAAAGTCACTAGATGTTTTTAAATTAAGTCTTAAAACACACTTGTTTAGATTGGCGTTTGAGTAGCCTTTTTTCTTTTTTTCTTTTTTTGTTGATAATTCTTACCCTCTGCGCCTCTGAATAATTTATTAGATAGATGGCGCACTATAAATGCTATATATATCATCAATGTTGTCGTTGATTATAATAATTATACCGGTGTATCAGTACTTAGGTAACACTTGGAACAATGTTGTCGTTGATTATAATAATTATACCGGTGTATCGGTACGGAGGTAACACTTGGAACAAATGTTATTACACCACCTCAAAATCATAAAGACACATTTCATCCTTCAAAGAAAATGATAATACGCCATGGACATTCACGCATGACCGACTAAACATCATTCAGAACACTTAATTATCCCAACAAAAGTATCGAGGGTATACTGTTGACAATATCAATGCATTTTGTAACATTTCACTTTTGACTTTGCCTCATTCTATCAATATACAGGGTGTCTCAGAAAGAATGCAACACCTACGATCCTTCATTTCATCAACATCATCGACCAAATGTCATTGTTTTTTGTTTGATTGGGTAGAACATTCTTTTTCCAACAAGATGATACCATAAGCATTGATTTTGGGTAAGGCGTTTGGATCCTAGGGCCATTTTTCTGAGGCAATGTCGTTTCCTAAATTTGCTACTTTTTCGTCTCCGGCGATCCTCTGAACACTGAGACATTCTCGCCCCACGGCCTCCCATAGACAGAAGAACCGCATGCCTGCCCTCCCTTTGATAAGGAAGACAATGTGAGCCATACCGTATGGGGTACTTGATTATGCAACATTGTCTTCTTTATCAAAGGGAGAGCAGTCATGCGTTTCTTTTTCTATGGGAGGCCTTGGGACGAGAATGTCCCAGTGTTCAGAGGATCACTGGAGACGAAAAAGTAGCAAATTTAGGAAATGACATTGCCTCAGAAAAATGGCCCTAGGATCCAAACGCCTTACCCAAAATTGTTGTCATTACGTAATAACATTCAGCCGAAATTACCGGACAACGTGTATCAACTGACTAAAGAGTTGTGTATTCGTAAACGACGCGGACGCCGCGGTGGTTCGCATATCAGAAGACCGATCAAAGTCACAGTGACAGATAAAGAGCCTGTAGACCCAGATCATTTTCGAATTCGACGAAGTACACCTCAGATTGTTGGAATAAAATCTTCGCCGTCATGCCAACTACCACAACCTATTTCACTTCCAACTTTTTATATGTGCAATCCGCGTTCACTTAACAACAAACTCGACGAATTCAACTTAATTGTAGATGACCTTGACTGTGACATTTGTGTTGTGTCAGAAACATGGTTCAAAGCTGACTAACCTGAAAGTTCCTACGCGGTAAATGGATATGTATCGCATGTTAGATCGAGACATCATCGAAGAGGCGGGGGTGTGGCGATTTATGCTAAGCCGTCTATGAATTCCAAAACCGTAGATTTCCTCCCAGTTCACAGTGAACATGAAGTCCTCTGGGTTCAAGTCAGACCTCAAAGACTACCACGTGACATCTCATCGATGTATGTTGCTGCGGTGTATTCTCCTCCGGACAACCGCCTTGGAGAAGAACTGATTGACTACCTGTCGCATTGCATTGATGACATCAAAGTGAGACATGCAGATGCTGGAATCATCATTCTTGGCGATTTTAACAGAGCTGACATAACCCAACTGACTTCCACTTGCGGTTCAAAGCAAGTTGTCAACAAGCCAACACGTGAGGCAGCAATCCTAGATCTCATCATTACCGATCTCCACAAATGGTACTCCGAACCAGAAATATTTCACCTTTGGGGGTAGGAGGTGATCACAACGCAGTGTTCTGGAAACCCACTTCTAGCAGACGCATCAAGGTCAACAAGACATTCAAGAGAACTTTCCGGCCCATGAAAGATTCCTCAATTCGAGAATGCGGACGGAGACTGACCGACCATTCTTGGGCTGAAGTAACATCCAAAGACTCAACCCAAGAAAAATGTGATAGTTTCTACAATACATTAGATGAAACTCTGAATGAATTCTTCCCGAAAAAAAAAAACAGTTAAAGTTCATTCTGATGACAAAGCGTGGGTGACACCATACTTAAAGTCACTCATCAACAGACGCCAAGATGCTTTCAACAAAAATGACGCAGACCTTTGGAAAAAGTTACGTAATAAAGTTCAACGAGAGATAACAGACCTGAAAGATGATTTCTACCATGACAAGGTCTTGAAACTTAAACGTGACAACCCTTCTAGCTGGTATAAACATCTAAAATTAATGACATCTCAACAGAAAACCGAAAAAAAAAATTCGTGTTCCTGAATCACCCGACTTGGACGAGCTAGGTATCGCAGAAGCCGTCAATGACCACTTCGCAAGCGTGAATAGTGACATACCACCACTCGATACGCATAGCCTTCCTGCATACTTGCCATCGTCAAGCCAACCTCCCACCGTCCAGCCTTACGAAGTCTACAAAGAGCTGAAGCGCATAAAGCCTGGAAAATCGAGTGGACCCGATGGAATTCCCGCGAGATTTGTGAACGAATTTGCATTTGAGTTAGCACCAGCCTTATGTGAGGTGATCAATTCTTCTCTACAGACAGGCCACGTTCCCTCACAGTGGAAGAAAGCAATAATCGCCCCAATTCCTAAGGAAAGGTCTGCATCTACTGTAGACAAACTGAGGCCAATATCACTCACAGACCACTTCGCAAAGATAGCAGAGTTCTTTATTTATCGACACCTGCTGTTAGACTTAAATCACCAATTGGATCCAAAAACAGTTCGGTGCTCGTGCAGATCGTTCTACCACTCAGTGTTTGGTTGACATATATGACTTCCTTTATAGAAACGCGGAACGTCCTGGAAACCTTACGTCAATCGTATCTACTAACTTCAGTCGTGCATTTGACCGCGTAGACCACACTGTTTTGATCCAGAAGCTCATCTCGTTAGACATCCAGCCCTGGATGATCCGGTGGATATGCGATTTTCTCACCCCTAGAGAGAATCAAGTTCGATACCACCGAGTTCTTTCCTCCTCGAAAGCGATGACCGCCGGTGTACCCCAGGGTACGCGCCTTGGACCCCTCCTCTTTCTTGTCCTCATTGACGACGCCACACGAGAGTCGCCGATTCATCGTTGGAAGTATGTCGACGACATGTCACTTGCCGCTGCTGGTGACAGAGGTGACGGTCAGCCTTCCGTGCAGATTGCCCTGAGAGACTTGGAGGAGTGGTGTGAGGGAAACCGCGTTCGCTTGAATCCGACTAAATGCAGCATTATGCATGTTGCCTTCTGCAAAACACCACCCCTACTACTCGACTTTACCTTGTGCAACGACATCTTGAAAGAGGTCTCCACCATGAAGTTACTTGGGGTGACTATTCAAAGTGACCTCAAGTGGAACTACCAGGTCTCTTCCATGATCTCAAGAGCTGAATCTCGCTTGTACATGCTACGGAGACTGAAGCAGTTCAGACTTCCTGCAGCCGACCTCGTGACAGTCTACACCGGTTTCGTCAGGCCCCTGCTCGAGTACGCATGCCCGGTTTGACACTCGAGCCTCACAACTGCCGAATCCGGCTTGGTACGAACAGTCACGTCATGTTCACGTTCACGTCACGTGAAGGTTTTGTACCTTTTGTGAAACAGGTCACCCAAATCTACGAAGTGTCACGTTCAGGTTCTGTACCTTTTGTGAAACAGATCACCCAAATCTACGAAGTGTTGGGTTACGTGACACAACAGTTTGTAGATATACTATATGCAATTCATGAAAGCTCACGTAAAATGGCGCTTGCGTAAAACAAATTAATGTAAATTGTCGTTGAGAAGAGACTAATTCTCGGTAAATTTAATCGTGAACGAACCCGTCCTACCTATACTGTAATATACAATTATAGGCGTACACAGGCCTGGGGGCTGGGGGATGGACACCCCTACCCCCATCCCCACCCCCTTACATAATTCAAGAAATGTCTTGGTCTCGGCCTCGAAATTTGTGACCGGTCCTGGTCTCGTCCTCGGCTGCGGTCATTTTCTACGGACACCCCCTACCCACACTCCCCCCGCTTACTTCAATTTGTCTGACGAAATATTCCCCCCCCCCCCCTACACCCACCCCTGGGTACGCCACTGCCTACAAGTAGCTAGTTCGAATGTCAAATACATTAATTGATTTATTTAATATTGATTGCTTGGTGTGATTGTTTCATTATAATGATTGACTGATTAATTGATTGTTTATTAGATTAAATGACTGACTTATAGATTGACTCGATTCAATAACCATAAATAAACACTATTAATCAAATCATTGTTTTATTACTTTTAAACTCATTGATCACTGCTGCCACTGCCAGTCACTCACTCACTCACTCACTCACTCACTCACTCACTCACTCACTCACTCACTCACTCACTCACTCACTCACTCACTCACTTTCACAGGCATGCACATACAACGCCGTTAAGGGCCAGTACGGTACGCGCAGACGTCGAGCACGGGAACTTCAGGCGTATGCGAATTGAATTGTCCGCTGCGTGTAGCAATTCAGCTGGAAATCAACATTTGCCAAAATCCACGCACGACACGTCTTTAGAAATACTCCAATAACAAGACAAATAATGCAAGTGGTATGGTTAGGGTTAGGGTTAGCTAAATGACAGAACTGCATATTATCGTCTCAGATTACTCTGAATTATGCACGTACATATTATAAACATAATGATTGAAAAGATTTGATAAGGGGGTATCGGCATTTTCGTCGACATTTTTAAATCTCTTTGTGCGTGTATGTCTAGTCTTAGTAACAAGCGTTCGCAATTTAAAAAATCTTGATTAAACGCTCACGTCACGATTTGGTTAACGCGACACTTCGAGTTTTACCGGCATGGAAAACGACAAATTGTTGGGTCACTTTACCCTACACTTCGTAGATTTGGGTGACCTGTTTCACAAAAGGTACAGAACCGTTCACGTGACGTAAACGTGAACGTGACGTGACTGTTCGTACCAAGCCGCCGAATCCAACATGATTGAACAAATTCAAAAACGTGCACTTCGGATGATTTTTCCCGGCCGTACTTACACCGAAGCTCTACTGAACGCCAATATCGTTGACCTGGCCTCTCGCAGAGAGGAACTCTCACTGACTTTCGCTAGGAATGCGGCCAAATCCGGTGTCACCGAAAACATTCCGGTAAGAACTCTGAGAAACACTAAAAAATACAAAGAACCAAGATGCCGTACGAACCGTTATAAAAACAGTCCGGTACCATATATGACAAGACTCTTGAATTCTCATTAAATGGACTGCTACAATGCTCTTAAAAGGACTGTAATAGAGAATGCTATATTTTTGAGTAATTCTATTTTTATATATATACCATGCATGAATGTATTCATTAATTATTTATCATTATATTTGTCGCAATATTCCAATTTCCTGATATACGCTGTAAACTTAACCACCAGTACTTATCTAAATGCCAGATTTTATTCTCACTTGCCAAATGAAATGATTTATATAATAGCGCCAGTATAATTACTCGACCTTTGATACTTACATTGTTTTAGTATATATCGCCACTATTTAAAACTTTTAAGGACTCTAATACAATATCAAAATTTTGTTTTAAATTGTACTTGTTATTGTTTTAGTACCTCGCCATTATTTAAACTTTAAGGACTATGATACAATATTCAAATTTATTTTTTGATTGTACCTTTTATTTAATAGACTCTGTAAACGAAAGATTAACTTCCAGTATTTATTTAAATATTAGATTTATTCTCAACTGCCAATTGAAATGATTTATATAACAGTACAATTACTCGACCTTTGATACATTGTTTTAGTATAACGCCACTATTTAAAACTTTTAAAGGACCTATAGCGTCTGGCCTCATTTTTACAATTCGGCTCTCTATATGTAATTTCTCCTGAAGAAAACTAATTTGGCAGTCATTTCTCATGAAATCAATCAATTTTTGGGGTAATTAGTAAATATCTAATTGTCCTGGGAACGCCCCTTTTAAATCTCCAAAATTCTGTAGATGACGCGTCATGACGTAAGCCAATGAATTGTCAATCACATGTCAATCACGCTGCCGATTCTGGACCCTAAATGTGGGTGGGGCGTAAACTGGCTGCTAAATGAGATTTGGCATCAGAAAATTAGTCTTCAATCACTACTGTGTTTATTTTCATGGATTTTTTTTCGGCAGACCTATTTTACAAGTCATCAACTATGGAATAAGTGACAAAGTACGTTGTATTCTTTAGGTCCTTTAAGGACTTTAATACAATATCCAAATTTTGTTTTAAATTGTACTTTTTGTTTAACGGACTCGAGATATACACATGAATTCATGAATTACTTATTCGTTACTCTATTAATTTTGTTGCAATATTCGATAATCGTGATATGCTATTTAACATAAATATCAACTCCAAGTAATTACTCAAATGCCAGATTCATTATCCACTTTAAATGATTTTATAGTAGTTCCATGACTTTTTATCTTTTTATGCTAACGTTCCGAATATTTCAGTGTAATGGATGTATTATTTGTCTTTATAAAATGTACATTATTGTTATTATGTAATTGTATTTTGTAATGGTATCTTATGCTTTATATGATTTATTTGATTGTACAATTGTATACAATTTAGCTTTCGGGCTACGATGTGCAGTTATATGAATAAAACCATTTATCTATCTAATGCTTATGGTATCATTTTGTTGGAAAAAAAATGTTCTACCCAATCAAACAAAAAACAATGACATTTGGTCGATGATGTTGATAAAATTAACGATCCTAGGTGTTGCATTCTTTCTGAGACACCCTGTATTACAGTAAGGTCCTAAAAAGTCTTTGCTACACTGTAAAAAATAACTTTAAAATTACAAGGTTTTTCGCCCTTAAAATTACAACTTTTCACCGTTTTATCAATCTTACAGAACTTTTCCTGGAAAATAACAGAAATCTTGTTAGTTTATGGGAATCATCATTTATTTACAACTACCTACATTTATAACTGTTAATAAACGGGTTTCCTGTACTACCTACGACTGTCCCTGTTTTTTTACAAAATGTTCGCATAGCTCTGATTTTTTTACGAACATTTTCCTGTTAAAAAACGACAATTTCTTTCAATAAACAAACAAAACATGTATGCTAACAACATAGGCTGTTTTTTTTACTACCCCGGTCTGTGAAAAAACAGGGAACCTGTTAAAAAACTACAGTTTTGTGTAAACGCTAAATACACATATACCGTTAAACCACACAATTTCCAGTAATTTAGAGATTCCATGTATGATTACAAGTCGGCCTATAAATGTTCAAGACAGGCTTGTCAAAATACGCAATTCGCCTGTAAAAAGACAATACTTTCTAATAACAAAAACAATAACAGTACTGTAAAATTACACGTTTTTTTGCCCTTAAAACTACGATTTTGCACCGTTTTATTAATTTTACAGAATTTATCCTGAAATTGTGTTAGTTTATGGAAATTAACTTGTATTCGTTGCAGGTAGTGCGAAAACCGTTTATTAACAGTTATGAATTTCATAACTTAGTAAACGGTTTTTCGTACTACCTGCAACTTTCCCTGTTTTTTGTACAAATGTTCGCAAGGTTCTGTTTTTATTTACTGGCGACAATTTTCCTGTCAAAAAGCGACAATTTATATTATAAAAACAGAACAAAATACTATATATAGACCTATGCTAACAACACAGGCAGTTTCTTTTACTGTGAACAGGTCTGTGAACAAACAAAACAGGTAAACCTGTTAAAAACCTACATTATTGTAGACAAAAATACGAATATACCGTTAAACCACAACATTTCCAGTAATTTGTAACAGGTTCATGAATATTCATGAGCTAGTTTGTGCTTTTGCAAAATGAACAGAAAAATCTGTTCATAATCCCTTTATTTTGTAAAATGATTATCGATTTAGATTAGTATAATTTTAGATTAGTATAATGTCTGAATTTTCCGACAAAATCTGCAAGAAGATTGACAACTTGACAGAAGAGGTGAGCCAACTGAGTAAAAAAGTCAACGAAATAGAAAGAATCGTTCCACTCAACTCCGACAAAATAACGGAAATCGAGAAAAACGAGCTACCTGAAATACGGAGTAACATTCAATCGTGTCTATCCAAACTGGAGGAGAAATTGATTTTGATGGAAATATATAACCGCAAATCAAATCTATTATTCTACGGCATCCCGGAATCCAGAGGAGAGAACGTGTTTACTTTGCTGAGATCAACCTTCGTTTCCCTGGGAGTGAGTGAGCAAGATGCCGCCGCCATTTCGTTCGCCAACGCCCACAGGCTACCCCAGCGCAACGCCAGCTCATCAAGTGCCGCGTCGCCGCCCGCCCCGGCCCCTATCATTGCGAAATTCGCCGCCATGATGGATCGTGACCGAATCCTCTCCACATTCGACCAGCAACAACGTGACCGAGGCAAGAGGGACGCAGCTCCAGCCGATCAGCCCCTCCAGCATCGCAGAATTTCTGTACGAGTTGACCTCCCTCCGGCCCTCAAGGTTCGGCGGGGCATCCTGGCAGGCGTTGCATTTAAGATGCGCAAAGAAAGGAACCTTTCCAAAAAGATTAGTGTGGATAGAGCTACTGTTATTCTACAGTGGAAGGAGAAAGGATCCCAAAGATGGACTACCTACAAAGACTGAGCATGGAATCGAATCACGAGTAAGAAACGGATTCTCATTTTTATAATAATTTGATAAAAGGTTAAGCAAACCTACACATTTCACTTATATGGTAGCCGAACATTAAGTAAACTTATAAATAACCACTCAATATGGCTCCAAATTAGTGCTGAACGGAACTCGAGAAGGAAAATTTGGAGTAGATTATAAAAAAAAATTTATGACATACTTACAAGAACTCTATATTAAACATAAGATGTCATAATTAAACTTCGTTTTTTACCCAGTATGATAGCCAAATAATAGTCAATTTGATGGCTCATGTAGGGTATTGAATTGGACTCGAGAAGAAAAAAGTTGGAACTTGGAGCAGACTATAAAAGAATAATTTATGACATACTTACAAGAACTCTATATTAAACATAAGATGTCATAATTAAACTTCGTTTTTACCCAGTATGATAGCCAAAATAATAGTCAATTTGATGGCTCGTGTAGGGTATTGAATTGGACTCGAGAAGTATACGGAACGATCAATAATTAAACAAAAGATGTCAAGTTGAATATGATTGTTTGTTTAATAATCAATTTAATTGTCTTTATGTTGAAAATAATGCCTTACTGGTGTGTAATGATGTTAATTAGTATATAGACTCATTGAGCATTTACAAGACTTGAGTCAATCCATTATTAACGATTATTGGCCTACCTTTATAAGAAAAGGGTATAACGATACAAATATTATTTTTGAAACTTATTTTGAAAATAATCTGTAAATTTATATTATATATAATTGATTCGATTGGTGCCAAAGGGGTTTACTTAGATTCATAGTCACTCTCAAGGTCAAGATGGAGTTAAAATCCATTTAATTATTAAAGTAAAATTTAATAGGCCAGTAATCTTTTATTCTAATGATAGCCATTAACTTTTCGATTAGTCGAAAGGTTAATGCACACATTGTACTTCGATCTTGTTGGGAAATTGTTTTGATAATACTTATTCATTTTATTTCCTTTTATCTCCCTTTTCCCGTTTTAATTTGCGTGGGTCTTCTTCCTGTACGTATTTTGTTTTGTAAATGGTTGCATATAGTTAATAATGTTTAAATAATAGCCCAAAGTTAAAATTACACTACAAGAAGTAGAATTAGTGATGACAAGCTCTTACGAATGAAATTATATTTTGATAGTCAAGTTGGAAATGAAAATATTTATTTTGGGGATTGTCATTGATAAGTTTTGTAGCATGAAAATGCATTTCAATGATTACTCCCTTCAATATCCCCTTCAATTTCCTCCCCCCATTTCGATCCTTATTTTGTGTTTATTTCGAATGTTTAAGGCCATTGATATTAAGTTTTGTAGCATTGAATTATGCATATTTTAATGGTCATATGACTGAAGCGCATAAAATGGGAGTGATTACATTAATACCAAAAGGAAATAAAGATAGAAAATTGTTATCAAACTGGAGACCTATTTCTTTATTAAATGTTATATATAAAATAGCTTCATCTTGTATTGCAAACCGGATTAAACAAATATTACCTTTTGTGATTAATGAAAGTCAAAAGGGTTTCATGTCTGGACGATTTATTGGGGAAAATATACGTCTTTTGTTTGATTTGATGTTATACACGGATTTAAATGATATTCCTGGACTTTTGTTGATAATAGATTTTGAAAAAGCCTTCGACTCAATATCACACGACTTTATTTTTCAGGCTCTGGACTTTTTTAATTTTGGTGATTCAATAAAATCATGGATTAAACTTTTTTATGAGAATGCATCGTCATGCGCTATGGTCAATGGTCATATGACAAACAGATTTAATATAGAAAGAGGATGTCGTCAAGGTGACCCTCTGTCTCCATACATTTTTCTTTTATGTGCAGAAATATTAAGTATAATGGTAAGAAAATGTGATGGTATAAATGGGATAAAAATAGCAAATGTTCAGCACAAAATAATTCAGTATGCTGATGATACTCTAATTACTTTAGATGGTACAGAAGATGATTTGAAGAAAACGATAGAAATTTTAAATACTTTTGAAGCTGCATCAGGGTTGAGTTTAAATAAACACAAAACTAAAGTAATGTGGATAGGGAGATATAAAGAAAGGAAAGATTCTTTGTGTACGGAAGAAAATTTAGATTGGGTTTTTGATGGTTATTTTAAATATTTAGGCATCGATTTCTCGGGTGACTTGCACGATATGGTTGATCATAATTTTTATACACAAATTTTACATATTAACTCTCAAATGACTCTCTGGTTGAAAAGATCGTTAACAGTGTTAGGTAGAATAATAGTTGTAAAATCCTTATTAGTATCAAAGTTAAATTATTTATTTTTATCATTACCGAACCCCTCTGATGAAATTATGAAATTATTACAAAAGTCATTTTTTGAATTTATTTGGAATCATAAACCTGACAAAATAAGTAGGAAACAAATGATACAACCCTATCATTTGGGAGGAGCCAAAATGATAGATATATACTCACATGTTCATTCATTGAAAATATCATGGGTGAGAAGATACTTTTTTGGTAATATAGATTCTTTTATTGATAATTTAATGCATACATTTATGCCCAAAAATTGTCAATTGAACCCTACTTTTGGTGATGTTCACTTTTTAAGATTGTCAATAGGTGCAACTAACCCTTTTTGGAAAAATGTTTTTTTGGCTTATAGTATTTTACAGTCTAAAAGTTTTCGCGATATATCTTGTCAGCCTCTATGGTTTAATAGTCATATTCAGGTGAATAACGTGTGTGTATTTTATAGTTCTTGGTACGAAAAGGGTATAATATGTATTAACGATTTGTTAGATGAAGATGGAACTTTTTTGTCACTCAATGAATTTAAATTGAAATATCAAATTACAGTTAATTTTTTGCAATACTTTGGCCTATGTGAAGCTATTAAATCTGGTTTCAATAACCGTTGTGGTATTTTTGTGAAAATGGAACAGCCTTTAAGATTAGATTTAATTTCCCTTATTTGTCAATTTCGAAAAGGATGCTCGCATATATATGCTTTATTATTACAACAAAAAAGGGAAGAATGTAAAAGCTATACAAAATGGAAAAGGTTTTTTAATATTGATGAATCCATATGGCAGAAGTATTGTGCTCTTGCATTTAAGTGTTCTATTGATGTTAATTTACGTTGGTTTCAATTTACAATATTACATAGAATTTTGTTTACAAACGACATATTGTTTAAATTGAACATGGTTGAAACTGAATTATGTTCCTTTTGTAATGCTCATACTGAAACAATTACTCATTTATTTTGTGATTGTCAATTTGTTAAAATTATATGGGCAAAACTAGAAAGATGGATTAACATAAGTGCTGGTTGTAACATACATTTTACAAATGAAAATATATTGTTTGGATTAAGAGGTTTAAATAATAGAGCAATAAACTGTTTATTGTTCGTTAGTAAGCAAATAATATTTCGAAGTAAACTAGTGAATAAAATACCTGTATTTTCTCAGTTTAAATCAGCTTCAATTTCATATTATAAAAATGAAAAATATATATTTAGTTTGAAAGGTCATGGTAAATACTTTGATAAAAAATGGTTTTCCTTGAGAAGTATGTTTTCTGATATTGTTTAATTAGTTATATTATATGACCTATAAAGATACTGGTGTGCGATTGGTCAAAATGATGTCACGTGACCATCGCTACAAGGATGAGAAGCGTTATATTGACCGACCAGTCAATATAACGCCGTTATATTGACCGGTGACGTAATTTACGTCACAATGGGTGTGTGAAGATGAACAATGTGCGCGTATTAGCATCCTGGCACGCGCAGCGTTGTTAAAGTGATCCAGGTAAAGTGTCTAACTCCACGACAAATACTTGGAGCTTCCTCGTTTCTCTTCTGCCTTGTTGTTTAGCTTATGGTAAGAGAAGAATAAAATAGGGTTAGATTTTTTCGAATGTCCCTTTAGTATGAAGATAATTATCATTGAAAATCATTATTTCAAAAGCGTTGATCAACGCTTTTCAAAAAAAGTAGAATTGTTGTAGCTAAACACGTCCCAGAACAGTCTATGGTCCGAGCCAGCTATCACGCGTGGGAAACATTCAAGACGCTACTGAACTTTGATCCTAAGTGCGCAAATTCCACGAATTCTGTATACAGTCTGTAAACATAAACGAGTGCGGATATCGTCAACGGCTGATTACAAGTATCACTGCTACAAATCCATGACAGGCCATCAGTATTCGGTGATAAAATATGAACTCAATATTCGCTTTTTTCACTTGGTTAACAGTGTTCGTTTTCTTTCAAACTTTAACAAATCTTTCAATTGTATTTTACAATGATATTGATATAGGATTGAAGTCTCAAATGTCATTTTGTGCAATATCTGACACTTTACCTGAGTCACTTTAAGCTTTCTACGGAGATTGCGCGATCCGAAAGTAAATTTGAAAGGACGGTCGAATAAAGAAGCATTTTGCGCAGCATCTCGATTACAATCTAATGATTTTCCCTTGTCCATAATTTTTATTTCAACACCAAATTTTATCTTGATTTGTATCTATATAGGTCATCATAATATAACAGATATTTACTTTTTCCTTCGGGAACCATATAACAATTTCATTTCCCTTGGGGAGTTATATTTTTGTCTCGGAATACTATATTTTTCCTCAGCGCTACGCGCTTCGGAAAAATATAATGTCCCTCGACACAAATATAACTTCCCTCGAGGATCTCAAATGTTATATTGCCCCTCAAGACAGTCAATATCTGTATAATATTTATACAAAGAAATTATACGACGGTTCATTTATGGTTCATTTATTGTTATTGTTATGATATGCTTGTAAATGTCATGCTATGTTTAATTTTGTTTTACTTATACCAATAAATGCCCTGTGGAGGGAAAAAAAAAAAAAAAAAAAAAAAAAAAGTTTTGTAGCATGAAAATGCAATTAAATGTCTACTCCCTTTAATTATTTCCTCCAATTTCCCACCCCACTTCTAATTTTTATTTTGTGTTTATTTGGATTGTTATAGGTTAACCACGGCTTCTTACTTGACCTGGGCCCTTTTCTATGTATTGTTTTTTAAATGAATGCAATCAGGAGGTATGCCCAAATTGTTAAGCTGCATGAATGTGCATTGTATAGTAGTGCAATTTAACTGTAAGGTTATTCTTGCTCTTTAGTGCATGTTGTGTGTCCTGCTGGCCCACATGTTCGTTGAACCCCGTCAGCTTGCTTCTTGTTGTAATTTGTATTATTATTACCCTTGTAGGTAATAGTTTATTACGTAATAACCAGTGGCCATATTCATAAAACCCCGATAAGCTAGTTGGTTGATCAAATTACGATTTCGATGTCCGCTAGGCTTAACTGGTATTCACAAAAGGCCGATAGGCTAAATTCGCTATCGTAGTCAAGGCCTGGCCTAGCATGACAACCCATCTGTCTAAATTCCACAAGCATTTGGTATTCCACGACATTGTTAGTCGAAATGCGAACAATTACAACAATAGATCTGCGGTGCCGACTAAATGCATTGAAATCTATTTATGCGGGACGTTCTGAATAGAGCTTTGTTGGACTTACAACAAAGGCGTGAAGTTGAATGACGACCTAACACCCAGCTAATTTTTTCTTATTCAACAAAGACAGGTAGGACAAATTTTAGCGACACTGGACCAAAAATTTAGAGGTACTCTGATGTACCTCTAAATTGCTAGCAAGTAACAATCTGCCCGTTTTTGTGTGTATATGCGTGTGGCGCGATCGTGAACATGGCAAGGAGAATATTCGAATAAGGGATATTAGTGATTTTTTTATGATAGCGTGATGTTAGTTCAAAATAGTTCCCCAAGTAACATACTGTTCCGTGTTTGTCCTAGCATCCTTGTACTTCAGCAATAACATCTTTTATCAGCTTAAATTACATGTTTTTATCTGGAGAGTAATTTGCCTTTATTTGTCCTTTTTTGACATATTAGCTTACTTTTGCAGTTTGGATTGATTTTATGTGATTTAAATTCTGTTTTGATGAATCTATCTATATAATACTATTTAATGCAATTTCGTTTCTGTTTTCACTGCAATTGAATAGTTTCCCTTGTCATGCTATGTATTTGGTTTTACTTCATTGGGATGGCTATGAAAACATGTCCTAACGCGTGATACCTCCCCCCCCCCCCCCCCCCCCCCGCCACCGAAAAAAACATCATTCCTACTCACGCTCATATCTACAGTAACACCCTTACATTTAGGAAGTATAGCAAGCTTTTTGTTTTGGACACAAGTTACCGCCCTCCCCCCCACCCCCCCCCCCCCCCCCGTTTACCCCAGATAAGACGATTATCTACTACCCCCCCCCCCCCCCCCTTACTGTATAACGTTGTAGAACACAATAACAAACTCAATAAGACGCTTTTATGATTGGAACAATAAGGAACAATTCGTTCATTCACACGTTCGAGTAAACTGCGCTTTTATGCGAAGTCAAACAAACTTGCAACAGATGGAATGTTACCATGACAGCCAGGATGAATAAATTAGATCATCCGAGTTGTTAGCTTGTTATCGGTATGGTTAGCAGTGCTTCTTGAATTACGATTTAGCAACCCGCTACGAAGATTTTAAATGGCTATTGTATTACAGGGCTTAGACGCTCGTTGATTGGTCGATATGGTAAGGGCATAGACAGCGTGCAAAATCTACACACATTACAAAATACATCAATGCACGTGTGTGTTGTGCACTGGTTTGTGAAAACAAAGGTGATCACCCAAGCGAGTTGTGTGAGTTCCCCGCTAGTTATCGTCCAAACTGGCATTTTGGCAAGGAGATAAGGCCTAGCTGACAGATAGGCTATCGGGCTTTTATGAATATGGCCACAGGGCTCCAGCCACGACATTGCTTGTCATGAGTTATTTGGATCCCTTGTTTCCACTCGCCATACAATAATAGTATTTAAATTGAAAGAGAAGCGCGGTCCTTGACTGCCCAGGCAGAATGATTGATAAAGGTTTAAATGCACAAATTACTTCTCATGTCCTAATTGGTTGTCCAGCTGTCCCTGTGTTCATTGAACCCAGTTAGCTCGTTTTTTGTAATGTTATAGTTTATTATGTAATAAATAGGTTTTCTCCATGAGCGGTCAGTAGTCACAATGGGGCTCTTGCATCCCCTATCAATAAAACTACTTAAATTGAAAGGGAGTGGGTCCTTAACTGCCCAAACGCATTTGTCATTGAAGAAGACACAATTATATGTTAGCTATATTGTGTAAACAAAAGGGGAATTGGAGGGCGTGCATTCTTGTTTAGACGTCTATAATCGAGTTGTTAGTAATGTCTAAATTGTAATCCAACGGATAGTCTTAGAATGAGTGCACCACGCTATTTGATTTAGTTGCAATATACATGTACATGGCCTCATTGTGGATGTTTGCTCTAGATGTATTGAGCTACAATTCTTTATCCCCCAATTTAAATTGGTGCGGTTCGTTATTCCGAAGGTTCGTTATTCCGAAGGTTCGTTATTCCGAAGGTTCGTTATTCCGAACACGCAAATTTCCTATACCTGAGTGTTCGTTAATCCGAAAATGAAATAGGGTTCGTTAATCCGAACATTTGTTGCATTATTCCGAAGGTTCGTTATTCCGAAGGTTCGTTATTCCGAAGGTTCGCTATTCCTAAAATAAAATCGGGTTCGTTATTCCGAAGGTTCGTTATTCCGAAGGTCCGTTATTCCGAAGGTTCGTTATTCCGAAGGTTCGCTATTCCTAAAATGAAATCGGGTTCGTTAATCCGAAAATGAATTTGGGTTTGTTATAATGCTATAATTTCATATAAAGAGATAAAATAAACTTAAATGTTTGATTGGTCTGGCCAAGGGAGGGAAAGGGGGAGGGGTATGCTTAATGCAGGCTGTAAATTAAATAAACAAAACACAAACTATAGTATTATAACAAGCCCGATTTAATTTTCGGAATAACGAACCCGATTTTATTTTCGGATCAACGAACCTTCGGAATAACGAACCTTCGGAATAACGAACCTTCGGAATAACGAACCCGATTTTATTTTCGGATCAACGAACCTTCGGAATAACGAACCTTCGGATAACGAACCTTCGGAATAACGAACCTTCGGAATAACGAACCTTCGGAATAACGAACCTTCGGAATAACTGAACCTTCGGAATAACGAACCTTCGGAATAACGGACTGTAACCTTTAAATTGAGCTGAAATGTCTTTTTTGTCAGGACTGCACACTCGGTCAACTGACTAGCCTCAAGTTGTTGTTCTTGGGGCGTGCATGAGTGGTTTTGCTTGAATGATCTGTCCCTTCTTTTACTTGCATCCGCGTAAACTAAAAACTCTTGGCGCGGACTTTCCGATTGTTCAGGCGCACTATATGGCATGCCCCAAAGAGCAGTAGACAGGTGCTATTATTTTCTGTTTTGTATGAAACGCAATGCTCGAGACTTGGTATTGTTAATGATCATGTATAATACACAATGTAACCACTTTATAACGAGATCCCTGGAACTACTTTGTTTTGAATACTTGGGTACGAAATAATAGAATACAAAAGGGCTGGTACCGGCAGTGCAACCATGTTT
>JBAMJV010005050.1:0-57260 GCA_037951105.1 Echinarachnius parma | reverse complement strand
CCTTAAAAAGTATGGACAGCCATATTAGTGTATTTTAAAAATTGTTGTAAAAGTCCTTTTTTCAAAGGCATAAAATGTTGATTCAAATCATTAATATTTTCTATTATCAAGGACATTTCATGTTATTTGTAAAATTTAAGAAAAAGGCTATCTGCATTTTTGCTTTTGAATATATTTTATTCCAAGGCTACAAACGGCTTACCATCATTTTAAAGTCCATCTTAGGGTTAAGTTCAACTTAGGATCTTTGTGAAACACCCCCCTGGACAAGTAAATAAGTAAGTAAGTAATATGGGCCCTAGATCTTGCCAGACGTAGCAACAACAAGTGTTTGGAAGGGGATGTCCAAATATTTAATTTAATTTGTTGTTAGGGACAGGTAAATCGAATAGCTCCCCCCACCCACACAAGAAATAAATAAATCCAATTAAATTAAAAACAAGAATGTACGGTCAAACCTGCTCCAGCGACCACTTACCTATGGAGACAATTAATCTTGACTCCTTATATTGTGTTTTGCCTGTAAATGAACCTGTCTATAAAGACCACCTGCTTGTAAAGACCGCCTTATTCTGTCTCTCTTCTGTGGTCTTTATAGACAGGTTTGATTGAAGTCAGTACCAAATAAGTGATCAATGTTCTATTTCGACTAGTGATAGACGACATAATGTTCTATAGTTCCAGACGCAAAGTGGCAGAGTCATAGCCCCCCCCCCCCCCCCTCCCACACACACACAATACTTTAAAACAATTTGATTTAAATAACATTCACAAATCAATGTCTCTAGAATAGAATTATGCATACTTAACTTTAATTAGTAATTTGTATTAACCAGAAGATGAATTAATGTATGGATGTAATATAATGAAATGAAATGAAATTTATTTACCAAACAACAATATCAATTACAATATAACATAGATCACAATATGATAATTACAATTGATATGATTTCATTGTTGGTAAAACGGACCAGCAATAGCAAAGCATGCTAGTTGAGGCCAGTCATTTTTACAATTATTACAACAAGATTTCAAATATTTTTTGGGCAATTTACAACGTATTTTATACAATATTTGCAAAAGTGATTATTTGAATATATATTTACAGGGTTTTATGCCTTATCATTCTCTATGAGATATCTTTTGTAATAATCTCCGGAAACTATAACGAGAGATTATATCTTTCAAATCATCAGGAATCCCTCTCTAAATTATGCTACCTGTATATGATATGGATTGCTTAATTGGCTAATTCATCACAACCAGTAAAGTGTCTAACTCCACGAAAATTACTTAGAGCTTCCACATTTCTCTTCTACTGTGTTGTTTGGCTTATGGTAAGAGAAGAATAAAATAGGGTAAGATTTGTTTAAATGCCCCTTTAGTATGACGATATCTATCATTGATAATCATTCAGCTCAAGAGCGTTAATGAACGGTCATAAACCTCATACACGTTATTCAGTAATTCGTTGTAAAAGCTGATGCAAATTTTCGCTTTTTTAACCAGGAAAGCAGTGTTCTTTTTCAATGAAACTTTCACACATTATTCAGACATATCTTACAATGATTTGGGTATAGGATTGAAGTCTCAAATGTAATTTCGGGCAATATCTGACACTTTACAGGTGCACCTTTAATTGATTAATGATAGTTTCGTACTGTATCCTTGTATTAAGCCATATTGGTGTTTATACAAGATTTTGTTTTCGTTTTCACGACCTTTTGTCGGTCTCGGGTTCACATTTCTTTTTATCGAAAGGTAGGAGGAAAGAAATAAAGGAAGTATTAACGAGAAATGTGTGATCGAATTTGGGAAGAGAAAATACACACAACAATTCATCAAAAAGTGAAAATTATAGAAGACAAGAAAATTCATTAGAAATTCATTTGAACAAACAAGGATGAAGAAAATATTCCGGTATAAAGATTTAATAACAAAACAATCACATACTCTTGATACACCAACAAATGTTGCATGTGTATGGGGACAAAGATTGAATAACAAAACAATCACATACTCTTGATACACCAACAAATGTTGCATGTGTATGGGGACAAAGATTTAATAACAAAACAATCACATACTCTTGATACACCAAGAAATGTTGCATGTGTATGGGGACAAAGATTGAATAACAAAACAATCACATACTCTTGATACACCAACAAATGTTGCATGTGTATGGGGACAAAGATTTAATAACAAAGCAATCACATACTCTTGATACACCAACAAATGTTGCATGTGTATGGGGACAAAGATTGAATAACAAAACAATCACATACTCTTGATACACCAACAAATGTTGCATGTGTATGGGGACAAAGATTGAATAACAAAACAATCACATACTCTTGATACACCAACAAATGTTTCATGTGTATGGGGACAAAGTTGAATGAGAAAATTTAAAAGTAGGGAATTAGACTGTCTGACTTAAATTCTAATAATTTTTTTTACACTAAAAATAATTAGTGAGTGTGTGGGAGTCAAAGTTAAGGAAGTGAGAGGGAAATTTGCAAAAATATTATACGTTTATAAACCAACAAAATGGAGAGATAAAGGGAAAAAGTGGTGAATTACTAAGAAAGAATATATGCAGGCTTTCCAATTTGATTATATATATTGATTAAACTCATCTTGATACATGCATGAGACTGATGAGAATGATTTTTGTTTAAAGGGGTAGTTCAGTTTTGGTAGAGAGGGTTGCTGCACATCACAATTTTGTTGTGAGGTAATGACAAACTGAGTGTCGAATTTGAGAGAACATGCAATTTTAATGGCAGAATAAACTTTATTTGGTCAAAATCGGTTCAGAAACGGCTGAAATATCAATAAATATATCTGATCTTATAATTATTTGGGGCCCAAATAATTAGATGATTTTTTCAAAAAAAAAAAAAAAATGCATACACTTTTTCAAAAAATTTCAAAAGTGTTTTTTAAATAGTTGTTGAAGATCTCTCTATTTAATTATTTTTTCAATAAAACATCACATGCATAATTTTGTATGAAAAACGGTTGAAAGCAATGTCTTTTCAGAAAGCGCCCTCTTGTGTTTTAATGGCTCTTTTTGAATGATAACGGGCTTTTTACTTAGTCGTATACCTTTTGAGCATGGTGGAGTTATAACTATTAGTTTATAATGTTACTGTCCAGGTTTGGTTACTAAAGCTCAGCCTTGCCAAAACTGTACTACCCAATAAATTCAGTAAAGTAGGGGTTCTGTTGACATGACCAAGGCATTTTGTTTTTCTTTTCTACTTCTACTACTACGTCGATACTCAGCAGGATCCATAAGTCAGGATATAAGGCGGAGGAACGAATAAACAAAACAATAAAATAAAAAACAAAACAATCATCCAACAAATATTCAACCAAAATGCCGCCCCTCCCCGTTTTTTTTCTTTCTTTTTCAAGATGTCAAACTCAGTGGTTATAATTTATTCGACAGCTACCTAGCTAATTTTTAGCTACTGACTGCACTGCCAATCAAAACAAATCTTCATTGGCCAAAAGTTTTTCGATAACAAGATCAATCATTTTCATTGGATAAAAATGGTCACAATCATGAATATTCATTAGGCATGACAAACCTGTGGTAGTGAAATCAACCCACCCCACCTACTGATCAACCTCAGACATTTGATAAAATTGTGAGTTTTTATTAAGACATTTAAACTCCTTTCTTTGGCTGAGAAAAGTGACTAATGTGTAGCAAGACAGCATATCAACCTCAACTTTTGGTAAGTAGAAATACGTGAGAAAATGGTGTAAGAAAAATAGCAATAATGAGTAGCACTCGACTAACGATGTAGCCCCACTCGTAGACAAATGTGTTATGTTGCAAGCTATGTATTAAGCAATATTTTGATATTTTATACGTGTGACTGTGAGATAATGTTGTGTAAAATATTTAGTTTCTGCAAAGCCAAGACTTTACAGTAGTTTATGCTTTCTGAAATGTGAGAACATTAATAACCTCTTAATTTTTGTTAGTCTTGGCTAACAATATGGATGTAATTTTGTATACAAAACTTACATTTTGACTTTGACTGAGAGTAGATAAATATGTCAAATTTGTAGATGACTGAAGGAAAATGAAATATATTAAGTTCTTGTCTTATTTAATCATTTCTATGGTCCTGCATTGTTTGACTTTGTTCCAAAATATGGTGACGAACAAGAATGAACCCTAACCCTGTATGGCGCTAATGCAGTTTCGTACCCCTTTTTTTGTTTTTAATTGCATCACTTCAAACTAAACTAAATTGGTTCATATTACTCACTGCACTATTTCCTTATTCCTCGATGGTCTGTAGTAATATTTTGGTCAAAATATAAGCCATTTTTTACTACTTTAATCGATGTTTTGTTTGCGTCGCGGTCCGTAATATTCACACTCTGCGGTCGCTAAAAGTTAGCGGGACTTCACGAGCATCTATGCCGCACAGCTAGCTAGTGGTGACCTGCGAGTGGAGAGAGTACCGTACTCCTGCGGTGAGCGCGCGCTGTACCGGATACGTCCAATTTAGAGCCACTGTACATCAACTCGAGCTACGAATGTAACCGTTACGGCGCGCACCGCAGGAGTACGGTACTCTCTCCACTCGCAAGTCATCGCTAGCTAGCGGCATAGATGCTCGTGAAGTCCCGCTAACTTTGATTTTAGTGTTCGAAGTGTGAATATAACGGACCGCGACGCGTCCAAAACCATCGATTGAAGTAGTAAAAATTGGCTTAAATTTTGACCAAAATATTACAACAGACCATTGAGGGATGAGGAAATAGTGCAGTGAGTAATACAAACCAATTTAGTTGAGTTTGAAGTGATGCAAATAAAAACAAAAAAAGGGACCGTACGAAACTGCATTAGCGCCATATAGGGCTAGGGTTCATTCTTGTTCGTCGCGATATTTTGGAACAAAGTCAAACAATGCAGGACCATAGAAACGATTAAATAAGACAAGAACTTAATATATTTCATTTTCCTACTGTTATCTGCAAACTGTTCCATTATCAGTCATCTACAAAAATTGACATATTTATCTACTCTCAAAGTCAAAATGTAAGTTTTGTTTACAAAATTACATCCATATTGTAAGCCAAGACTAAGAAAAATTAAGAGGTTATTAATGTTATTACATTTCAGAAAGCATAAACTACCGTAAAGACTGGGCTTTGCAGAAACTAAATATTTTACACAACATTGTCTCACACGTATAAAATATTGCTTACATAGCTTGCAATATAACACATTTGTCTACAAGTTTTTTTTTTATAAATTGAGCAATTTTGATTGTTTTGTTGAAGGAAAAAGGTCACAATATTCATAGGGGTGCCATTTTAATTTCTTTTGTTGATATAAAATATTATTATTACTAACAAATAATATGAATAATGAAGAGAAATGTAATTGGCAACAAAAGTCACCTTTGACTGATTGTCTTCAAACAACAACAACAACAACTCCTTGTTTTGAGTAGCCCCTCTTTGTTGAAAACAAATTACGGAAATTAAATTTCACACATCTAGATCACCTCATAAGATTGTACCCTTCATAATATATTTTTTGTTGTAGTTTATCTGTGTTATATGCCTGGAATATTGGAGGAAAGTGCAACAGGGGAATCAAATAGAAAGATAGATCTACCAGGAAAGTTAAAGTGCTGGCTAGTTCTGTAGCTGGCCCACCGGTAGGAACACCATCCGCTCCTTGTTATGCAACACCATCCGCTCCTTGTTATGCAACACTGCATGTGTCTGATTAATAATTTCCACAGACTGAGTGATGTCACCCTTAATACATAGCGTGTAGCAAGGATGGCTTCATAATTTCTAGTAATTGATTCTCAGCTTCAAGTTATTCACAAATTAAGAGCATCTCTTTAACAATTAGATATATCAATGTCGGCTAATCGCATGATGTTAGGATGGCTAATAATGTTTTGTTGAATAATTGATGCCTAATTCTAATTCCTAATATCTAATTCAGCTTCATGCTCACAAATTTGAAGCAAATCTACAGAAAATAAAATTAACTATTAAACAGTAAACTTGTAAAGAGGTGTTCTGGTCTAGTGGTCAGAGCTCTTCTCTATGCACTAAATTTGACTCGGGTTCAAATTTAAACTGCCTCTCTCGGATGGCGACGATAAAGGCCAGTCCCAGGCATAAATAATCATAATTGATTGTACGCGTACCTGTATAACAAAAAAAAATAATAAACAACTTTAATCAGCTTATAGCCTGAAGTTAACTGTAGGGATTTACAAGTTAGTTAAAGTTAAAGTCCTTTCCGTGCCAATTTGGCACATAAGGCGGCACCTATCTCTGATTCATTAGCCCTTCATTAGTCTACACATCTACTGTACGTAGTGAAAGTTACAGAAGGGGGCCAGTCTTCTGGTAACTTGTGTGTTTAACTTTCCCTTCTCCATTCTATAATTGCCGAGCGCCTTGCTAGAAGGCAGAAGGTACCATTTTTAAAGTCTTTGCTATGACCCGGTCAGGGTTTGAACCAGGGACCTCCCTTGCATTTAAAAGGCAGACACTCTAACTGCTAAGCCACCATGCTCGGTATTTTCAAATACACTTAACCTTTTATTAATACAAGAATAATCTCTAGAAATTACTGTCAAACCTGTCTATAAAGACCACACAAAGAGACAGAAAAGTGGTCTTTACAAGCAACAGGGGTGTGTTTAACAAAGATCCCAGATCAAACTTGACACTAAGTTGGACTTAAAAATTAGGGAATGGCTTTGGTTTAATTTGATGTAGATTATCATGCTTTGGTTTCTTTTTAAAATTGTTAAACAAGTTTTTTTTTTTTAATCATTAACATTGTCGTTTATCAAAGAGACTTCAAGTTATTGATGTGAAATTTAGTGGAAAGTTTCAAATATTCGCATTTGGGCTCTTGAATATGTTTAAATCTACTATTAAGAATTGTAAGAAGCCGATTTTCTATCTTTCATACTAAAATGAGTTTATAAAGGAGTCAAGATCAGGTAGTTGCTAGTTTGCAGGTTCGACTGTACCTGCCAACCACCCGCAAGGGGAATGAGAACGCAATATATATCAAGCTAAGTACTGTCAAGAATTTGTATTGGTTGGATGAGATGTGTACAAAATGTAGGAAGCTGACTCTTCTATCTATCATACGAAAATGACCTTTTCCTCTAAGAATGTTTCTAATATCCTGCCAGGCGTGCAAGTCACCCGGTAACTTAATTCGGAACTGACCAATCACAAATGTGGCAAAAATATTGCCTTGGAGATAGAAATTGAGGAAATTGTGAACTCTAAATTTAGTCATCATGAAAGATTGTGTGTAATGTATAGATTTATATCTGATTTGATGAGACATGATGAAACTTTGAATTCGTGAAAATTATTTTATGACTGAAATATAAAAAAATGTTACCTGGGACCTAAATCGTTATGTCACACACATGTAATAAACATCAAAATAATATTTGTTTGTTTGTTTGTTTTTTCATACTTGTGTGACAGCTACATCCATTTGAAATTATAAATAGAATTAATTGACACCCTTGAATAGACAGCTATGTTGTATATATGTAAATAAACAACATTTGTACTGACTTTCATTTTGTTGCATATTTGGTAAGAATTCAAGGACTAAATTTAAGCTTAATAAAGGTAGATTATCAAACAATTTAAGGACATGTCATGGGGAAGATTATAATTCAGTTGATTTGATTAATTGCATGAATCATTCTAAATGTTTAGCAATATACATTTCTATAAATTGTGAATGAGAAATATGCTTCAAATTAAAGAGATAGTTGAGTTTTGGTAGAGAGGGCGCTAGACTACTTTTTTTTTTGTGAGGTAATGAAAAACTGAGTGTAAAATTTGAAAGAGCATAATATTTCAATAATAAAATCATCTTTGTTTGATCAAAATTGGTTCAGAGACGGCTGAAATATCCATAAATATAACAATTTGTAATAAACCTGGGGCCCCGGGTTTATTAGAGAATTTTGAACCAGCCGTTAAATATTCAAAAAAATGCTTCCTCTTTTCAAAAAGTTACAAAATAGGTATTTAAATAGTTGTTGGTTATTTCTCTATCTAATCACTATTTCAACAAAGCATCACATGCACAATATTTTATTTAAAATGGTTGAAACCGAAGAGTGTTTAGAGAGCGCCCTCTTACGTTTTAACGGCTCTTTTTGAATGATAACATGATCATTTGTAATTTTGTGTTCCTTTCTAGTTATAACTATTAGTTTATAATGTAATGATGCAGGTTTTGGTTACTAAAAATCAGTTTCACCAAAACTGTACTCTCCTTACCAGAACTCAACTATCCCTTTAAAGTTTGATTTTCACACAATTAAAGGACAACGGGATACACTGCTTTCCAAGAGTGGGTAGTATACATCCTTGTCTTTTCTAAACATTACATTAATAAGGACAACAACTAGTTAAAGGCGCTATTACACAATTTATGGACATTGTGAAACATTGTTTGAGTACGGTTGATCTGATTAATTGACTTGAGTCACATACTGAGTGTGTGTTGTAAATGCAATTTGCACAGTCAGGGTCAAACAAAATGGTGGGGGTGGCAAGAAAGGGGCAGCGTTGCCCCCTAAAAAATAATACAAATAACACATAACTTATCGAATACATGAACATTTTAATTAATTTATTAATAATAATAATCAGGTAAAAATGTATATATTCCCCAAAAAGGGTATCGGAAGGTGTCTGCACAGGAGAGAGAGAGAGAGAGAGGGGGGGGGGGGGGGGGGGGGGGATTGCCCCCCCCCCCGTCACCTTAACTAATCCAATGTTGCTATGTCTAGATAGGTGCATGTCCATCTGTAATCCATCAACCTGACATGTCAGCTTGTAGTGTGCGAAGTGTTAAATGGTTACATCCTATTTGCTTCCTATTAACAGTTGTATTAGGATCAAGGTAATTGTGCGTGGGGATAAAGATCTATGCACAAAATATACAAAGGAAAAACTGCAAACTCATGAATTAAGATTATGGTTCCTATCTGTAGAAGGCATAGAAACTGTTATTTACCCTTCAGACTTCCTGCTTCTAATAAATCAATTTGTATCCTTATATGTCTGCATTATAATTGTCTTAAAACTTTGCTGTGTATGTACAGTAGGTAGTACAATGGGTACACAGTTTTAGAAAATGTATCTTTCTTTTTTTTCCCTACATGTATTCAACTTTTTGGAAGATACACATTATAATGTACATAGTGAAGCTATAAATCTGGAAGAAACGGGTTGCATTTTATATCAATGAACATCCCTCTTTTACAACTTTCTTATTTAAAGGTATACATATTTACAACTAGAATTGATGTGGTTTTAACTTTAAACTGTCATATACTGTATATGAATCAGAACACAGATTTGATAAATGATGGATAGCTGTAAAAGAATTTCCTAGCTGGCAATCTGTCTCATTATCATTATCTCCATCTTGACTTATAAAAGTGACAATTTATCTCTTGTTCCATCTTGGTTTCAAAATGATTTCTTGTGTAACTATAGACATTTTTCCCCTATACTTGCATGTCGTATCATGTAGCTTAATTCCATCCTGGTTTTAGAAAGTATTTGGTTGTATGACTGTAAAAGAATTTCCGAACTGGCAAGTATCTCTTAATTCCATCTTGACTCTCAAGTAGTTTACCTCAGTTTCCAGTCTCGGTAAGACTCTCTTTACTTAAACCCATTCCCCACTGGATCATAGCTTTCCCATAGATGTATTACATGTTAAATCAAGTTCTTATAGGCGGCGATGGGTTAATTGGATGCAAGAAGCTTTGTGCATGAACACTCGGCCGATCCAAGGAAGTGTAAGAGCGTCAATGTCGCTGAGAGTGAGTTGTGAGTCACTCGTTCCCCCCTCTCTTGCAGGAAGTACGTATCTACTCGCTACTCCAAGCCTTTCAATACACTCTCAATCTCTCTCTCTCTATACTAGTAGCTCTATCCACACACGCACACATGATTTAAATCCCCCTTTTTCCCTCTTTAGTGAGCCCTACCTCCTATGTGTGATTCTTATGAGGAAGGGGGGCAATACAGTTAGATAGATCTTTGTCTCCTACTGTATATCAATCCACTGTAACGACAACAAAATTGTTATTTTCCCTGGACTTTTGTGCTGGTGACTTTATAAAAACCAACATACGAGCGCACAATAGAGGAGTTTATCGTGAACCGGCACATGTCACATTGTTCTTTTTTTCCCCCTGGAAAAGAAATATTGAATTTGGGAAAGATGTCCTAGAGGGATGATGAATGTGATCACGTTGCCAAAGGAGACATAAAGCTGAACTGTGCAATGACTGAATCTCAGAATTGGCTCGGACACATGCTGTTCATCTAAATGGTACTATAATCAAGGAATAACACAAAACAAAGTGACTGGAATTCTTCATTTTGCCTGTGATTTTGTAAAGATCAGGCGAGGTAAGTTATTAATCTGGATATTGTTATCTTATAATGTTTACTTTATACCATTGTTAACTTTTAAATAACCTTAGTTATTTCATCACATATTATTTTTGCTGTTGTTGATCATAAATTGTATTGCAGCTACTATAAAGACAATATCAAATATCACAATATCATTTTTATTGTACAAACTGGCTGTAGATAGAGCTTTAACCTAGTCCATTCTATATTTTGCAATCTCCAATGGGTTCATAGGTTATTTACCCTTACAAATGTTATTTGTTAATATAACTCTTTGACATTAAAGTTAAAGTCCTCCCATACCTTTCGGCACAACTGCCTATTCCTTATGTTCATACTATTTTTAATAGCCTGAGGCCACACATCTACTCTAAATTGCGAAAGCTGCATAAGGTGGCTAGTCCTCTGGTTACACTTGTTGATAGCCCTGGGCCCCATTGCAGAAAGAGATACAATCGCTAAGTTACAATTAATTGTAAGTCAGACAATTTGCGTGTTTCAACCAATCATATTTTAGCATGTAGAACACATGATCTGACTTACGATTAATTGTAACTTACAATCGTTTGTATCTCTTTCTGCAACAGTACCCAGGAAGGATAGTCTTTGTAAAAAAAAAAAAAAAAGAGAAGGAGAAGAGTTAGTGGATTTTGTGGATAAATTATTTTTATTCATGGGCAATGCTCAAAATGAGCACAGGTCCGCTGGCTCAGGGCCACTAAAAATGAGCTTCAAGACATCAACATTTTGTCCATTCCAAATTTTACTTGCTCGAATGGGCAACCAAATTTAACATAATTCTTAATGTTTTACTTTTATTTGGGGCTACCACAATCAGGTTTTGGGTCACTGAAATGTGAATAATCATGTTATTACTTGCCAGACTCACGACCGGGCCACAAATTGAGAGAAATTACAAATACAGATTGTTTTGTGAATTCCTTAAAGACCTTTTTTTTAAATAGGCTGCACTGTAATTTTTCCTTAATTGTATAATTTGTTTGTGTACCTTATGTTGTATTTGTAGGATGTAATATATTTTGTTTACTTAATTTAGTATGTAAAGCGCATAGGGGCAGTTCCACGAAAAATGTCACCCAAGGATGGAAAAATGAAACTCATGGGACAGCCTTGTTAACTACTGGATAGTAATGAGGAAGGACCATATTTTGATGACTAAAGGAAAAAAGTTTGAAATTCAATGCAGAATATTTTTTTTTGGGGCCATTGAAGTTGGGACAAAAATTGTATGTATTACCCCCAAAAATGATGAAATTTGCATCCGTTGTTTGTGAAATAAAATTTAAAAATATGGATCACTTTAGAACAATAATTCTACTTCTAATGTCTTGTTTATGCTTTGTTTTAACATCATAGAAAAGGAAATTGTGTAAAAATCTTTACTTTTTGAAAACTGTTATTGGATAAAATCTTGATTCTTACAACATTGATGTGTAATGTCCGTGACGTTTTAGATATAACAGTTTTTGTAGAAGCAGAAGTCCTAATTCAATTTAATTCAAAATTCATTTGCAAAGCTAGAATGTAATATCATAAAGTATATCAAGAGCATTTACTGAAATATTTGATGGCTTGTCCAGAATGGCGTCACGGACATTACGTCACGGCTGCGTCACGGACATTACATACACAGTGAAAAGTATAAAAAAAGCAGAGCAAAAAAATATCAAGCATTATTTTCTTATGTAAATGTCTTACTTTAGCCAAGAAATAAGATAATCCCAAGTAACAGGGGGACTACTACCTTCCTGGTTCAAATTTTAATAAATTGTATCGTTAATCAGATAGTGAACTTTGAGTCAGTACTCTGAACTATTTATACAAACTAAATTCCTTGCTTAATTTGAACATGCATGTCTCAATAATCAATAAAGACTTGACTATAACTTACTGGGAGGAGAAAGAGATGGTTAAATCTCATATAGTATGATCAAATTGCAAAAATTATACTCTTAGTCCATGATTTTCCATGTGTTATGCCCATGATGTACACAACTTGTTTTAGATTTTACAATTGTTTGGCACAAAACAGCATTGTACCTCATTAAAAATGTATAATATTTTTGTTAATAGTTGAACATTTGGTTTACTGCACATTCTGTTGAAAAATTTCAAATTTTAAAATAATTTTGGAAAAACTTATTAATATTTTTAAAATAATTTTTTACTAATTGAAAAAAAAATTGAAATATAATTTTTGTTCTCAAAACTGTTTGATTACATATCAAATGTACAAATAAAAAAGTGTCATGCACAATGGAGCATTTTTTGTGGGTTATTTCTGAGTTTAGAAAAAGTGGACAAAAGTGTAATGTCCGTGACGCTGAAAATGTAATGTCCGTGACGCAACGTTTTGTTGTCTAGATCACATATGCCTAGCCCGTTTCCCCCAAAACAACTTGGATTCAATTCATCATTGCCTTGTCTATAATTAAATACCTAAATCACCTTTGTGAGGTCTCAGAACTCACAGACTTTTGCAAAGATGTATATGGATGCAAAAAGTCATGTCCAAAAGATGTAATGTCCATGACGGCGCACATTTCGCAGAATTACTCAGTAACGAATTGGATAAATGTTCTGAAACTTTTTTTGCATACTTAACTAGGATATTGTTTTGTAATCAAAATAAAAGTTAGACATTAGTTAGAGGTATGAATTAGTAGTGGCATTGGAAAGTCATGAAAATTCTCTGATTTGTAATGTCCGTGACGCTGGAGTTGCCCATAGAGAGTCATTTTGTCTATTATGCGCTATATAAATATATATTATTATTATTATTTAGGGGAAAAAGGCTAATTTCTAGCATTGTCATTGGGGTGGGGACAACCTATTGTGGCATCCCCCTGATGAAAGGAAATTCCAGCATATCCACACTCACAGAGTTGGCCCATCATCCATTCTGTAGAATTCACTCCATCAGATTCATATCCTTCTTATCTGTGATCCGTGATCTTCTACAGGGAAATGACTTTGACATGTTGTCCATAATTTTGGCTACAAACTTTAGACAGGTCTTGCAGATAAACCTCTCACAAAAAAGTTCCGCAATTAAAGTTTGAGCGTTGATATCTGTTTTGTTATGAAATGATCCCCCTCGAATTTGATATTGTGGGATATTTGTGTGTGTGTGGGTGTGGGTTGAGTATGATTTGTAATGCGTGTTCACACAACATATCACCATTTTTATTTTAGTTACGAGGAAGCAAAGTTGAAGACAATAAAACACAAGAGAAAGTAAGGTTCCCTTTTCGTATGTTTAATGGGTTATAAATAAATACATGTGTGCCGTTGCAACGGGATGAGAATATGAATGAATAAACGGGATTAGATATTGCACGAAGATACATTAAAATAAAATAAGCCTGACAATAAATAATCGCTTACAGTAAATGTTTGCTGAAGTCCGAAAATGCGGGTTTGATGAACGAAGGAAGGGGCTGCACGCGATGATGATGCGGAGACTTGGAAAGCGGAAACGCGACTTCGATGACGGGGTTGAAGAACCGCGAAGTGCGCGATGACGACGCTGATGAAGAAGTTGACCCTCGTGGGTCGCGGTCGAGACGAGAAACGAAGAAGATGATGCGGCGGTTGACGCGGAGACGGTGAGTCGCTCTACGGGTCGATGCCAAGGAAAGGTGAATACAGGAATCAGAGTCGGTGCCGAAGGAACAGTGAATCGTCCATTGTCGTAGGCCGACTAAGAAGATGCGTGAGCAGACCAGCTACGGTGAGTCGAGCTGTGAGGTGAGTACGCCAGAACTGCCCGGTGCGTATCGTGACGTGGAAGCTCCCAGTGGTGAATCAGTGGCACAAGACGGCGGTGATTATAACGTACCACTAGAAACTATCCAGTCCGCTAGGGTCGGCGTGAAAGGTGCTGTGACATGATGGAGATTCATGCCACAGAAGGGTCTCGACGGCGGAGAGAGAAAACTAGAGTTGATGTTGACTCAACGAGAGATGGTGATCGGAGTGAAGAAACTGGTGAAAGGCACGTGGAGTTGAAAAGCGCGGCTGGCGAAATGGTGATGCGTGATTGGTTGAATGGGCGCACACGCGAAGAAAACATGAATATGTATGAGCCACGTGGTGGAAAATAACTGGAAAAGTACCGAGAGTGATAAACTGGAAATAACTGGATCGGCAAAAGCAGGTCGGGGTGAAGCAACATGTATGAGCGAAGTATGGGTTGCTACAGTACTCCCCTACCAGAGACGAAGCCGAAGAACAGATGAGGAACGATATAAATACCGACAAATATACAGGAAAATGGTGGCACTATTTATAAAGCGGGAGGCCGCCGCTGTTACAATAAAACAATCTAAGGTGGCACTATTTATAAAGCGGGAGGCCGCCGCTGTTACCTAGTACATGAATATGTATAGCGGACCAGAAAAGGTTACAAACATGGCATGTTATAAATCGGGCACGAAAGAATGCAATATAACAAGCATGGTAATGTAAATAGCAGTGCAGTCGCTATAATAAACAAACATGACATGGTATAAGAATGTATCGAAAATACGTGTATAAATGCAAGAGCATAAAAACATTCGATACATAATTGAGAGGAATGGTTCTGAAATGAGGCAAGTCCAAAAAGCAGGGAACATTAAATATCGTAAAACCAAGCTTCCAAGTAAAACGACTGGGGTCACCAATGTGGGAGGAAGCTCCCTGGTGACAATAAAAACACAAGAGAAAGTAAGGTTCCCTTTTCGTATGTTTAATGGGTTATAAATAAATACATGTGTGCCGTTGCAACGGGATGAGAATATGAATGAATAAACGGGATTAGATATTGCACGAAGATACATTAAAATAAAATAAGCCTGACAATAAATAATCGCTTACAGTAAATGTTTGCTGAAGTCCGAAAATGCGGGTTTGATGAACGAAGGAAGGGGCTGCACGCGATGATGATGCGGAGACTTGGAAAGCGGAAACGCGACTTCGATGACGGGGTTGAAGAACCGCGAAGTGCGCGATGACGACGCTGATGAAGAAGTTGACCCTCGTGGGTCGCGGTCGAGACGAGAAACGAAGAAGATGATGCGGCGGTTGACGCGGAGACGGTGAGTCGCTCTACGGGTCGATGCCAAGGAAAGGTGAATACAGGAATCAGAGTCGGTGCCGAAGGAACAGTGAATCGTCCATTGTCGTAGGCCGACTAAGAAGATGCGTGAGCAGACCAGCTACGGTGAGTCGAGCTGTGAGGTGAGTACGCCAGAACTGCCCGGTGCGTATCGTGACGTGGAAGCTCCCAGTGGTGAATCAGTGGCACAAGACGGCGGTGATTATAACGTACCACTAGAAACTATCCAGTCCGCTAGGGTCGGCGTGAAAGGTGCTGTGACATGATGGAGATTCATGCCACAGAAGGGTCTCGACGGCGGAGAGAGAAAACTAGAGTTGATGTTGACTCAACGAGAGATGGTGATCGGAGTGAAGAAACTGGTGAAAGGCACGTGGAGTTGAAAAGCGCGGCTGGCGAAATGGTGATGCGTGATTGGTTGAATGGGCGCACACGCGAAGAAAACATGAATATGTATGAGCCACGTGGTGGAAAATAACTGGAAAAGTACCGAGAGTGATAAACTGGAAATAACTGGATCGGCAAAAGCAGGTCGGGGTGAAGCAACATGTATGAGCGAAGTATGGGTTGCTACAATATAATTGACAAGCCTGTTTATTCCCCTTTACATGGATGCCCCATTTGTAATGATTATAATTATGGTATGTGCAGTAGACCTGAATATGGAGCTGTGTCAAAAGCGAAAAGTCGAAAAATACAACGTTATTGTCAATGTGAATTCTTAATTTGTTTGAAGATTTTCGTGTGTTTTGAATGGTCACACAATAACAATGCATTTTGCAACATTGCAATCTTGACTTGGCCCCATATTTAGGTGTAATGCACATTCCATAATTACATAACCATCGCAAATGGGGTATCAATGTAAAGAGGAATTAACAGGCTTATCAATGATACCAAATTCACAAGAGAGTAATTAACGCTCAAACTTGAATTGCTTAACTTTTTGTGAGGGGTTTATATAATGTTATTTCATTGACATTGCTTTCTATACAGTACAATTTCTTGTAATTTCTATGTTGTAATTGTTGTTAATTTCTTATTAACCTTGTGGCCTTGTGGATGAGATAGTGCATAGCTGTAGGCCAAGAATTATTGTTTTTTCCTGGTGGCCTGCTCAGGCAAGTATAATCAATACAGGGATCTAGTAACATGGTCCAAATCCTCAAATTCCAATTTGAATTCTAGCGGTTCCCTCATACCTTTTTGTGTTTGTATTAACAATAGAAGCATGGGACATGTTTTGGTTTTTCAAAATTTCCCTTTCGTTAAAAAGATATTTTCAATTGAAGTGCTCAAATGTTAAACTATCCACTGGATAGTCATAACCGTTTACAAAGTCAGTGCAATGCGTTGGAGGAAACATCCTTATCATTATAAATACCCTTACCATCAGTAATGTCTCAATAAACTTGAATGTTCATTTGTACATTATCTTTGAACATGATTTATGTATGCTAAAAAGCAATGACTTCAAGTAGGTAGAGTATTTCCCCTCTATAAGGTAAGTTGATAAATGTTTTAGTTTCAATTGTTAAACATGACGTTTATTTGCCAATAATGACATTCAATGATACAAGGTTATAGTACTACTTCAGTTTGGCAATCAATTACATCAAGTACATACTGAGTTTCAGAAGCAATTTATCTTAAAATTTCTTATTGCATGGTTGTACAGAAATTCAACAGTGCTTGTTTTATTGAAATACAGAAAAGAACTTTCATTTATCACTAGTGATTAATCACAAAATGTGAAAGTGTTTTGTGCATAAAGCAATGGAGATGACTTTCACCACCTAATAATTTTATTTCAAAACTGTTCAATCTGTCGGGCATCCGTTTACGCTTTTACGCGTTGGTATGTGAATGGGCCTTAATGAATAAATTGATGAAGAGAGCAGTTAAACAATGGTATAGTCAAAGAAGAGGGGGTTTAAAGCAGTTTTTATTTCTTTAACCCATCCAGGATGAGAGCTATTTCAAGGCAAAATTCATAATTATTTCCCTAATCAAATTGGCAACTCCTACCTTTTTGCTACCTTTTAATGACATCAAAATAGCTAGAAAATATCAAGTTATACAAAAATGAAGAAAAACATTAACATGTTTGCTGTATAGTTGCCAATTTGAAGTTGAACAACAAAAATTATTTGAAAATGTGACAATCCATTGCCAATTGAAGGATTTCCTAAATTATAGCAATCTACACATTAATACAAATCATAAGAAAACAATGATGGCAGGTACAGTAACAAAATGGGGCTAAAAAAAAAAAAAAATGTATGCTCTTTCTCCTTGTACATTTAATATAACTTGATATATTCTTTCTCAATTGTAGGATTACCACAAATATGTGGACAAACATCCTTGATGGGTTAAGGTCTGGTTTTGCTATATCCCATTAACAGTTGTTTGTTTCTATTTATTATTTATTATAAATCATATACTACGATACAAGTAAAAACAAAAATAAAAAGAACACTCGTTTTGGAGAAGTGTTCAATGCACAATGCTTTCAGCCCAAATCATTGGTATGTGCATACATTGATAACTTTTACATCTATTGCCTAGGATAACTCCTTAATAATACAATAAGGCCATTAGAAATATACCAAGCACGTACAACTGCTGATATTTCACTTCCGATTTGAAAAGTATTGCAGCTTGACCTACAAAGTACATTTTATCTGTTCCCTCTCATGGGGTCTGATATGTTTCTGTAATTTGAGAACAATGCAATTAATTACTACGACCTACGGAACCACGGCTATTTACTGGTTCGCGCGCGCGACTTTGTTTGCACGACCGCTCAATCAATACGCGTACGTTATTATGGTAGTATGCGATTTATCGCATAGCCCATGCGATAGTTAGTATCGTTTCGCGCGTGCTCGCACTCTAGCCACGGCCACCGCATCGCACCATATCTCTGCATGCATGCAGTATACATGCTATTGCTTGTACATTAGGGTTAGGGTAAGGGTTAGTGTTAGGGTATAAAAACCAACACCAATCAAGCAATCCGAAATAGCTCCGTGGATAGAGAGTTAGATTGATACGCTAGAGATCCCTGGTTCGAATCCTACCTTGGTCCAATGTTTTTTTGTATTTGCTATTCGTTCGGCACTCGACTAAATGGTCAAAATTATACAAGTCGGAAATTTCGGGTATGCGTGGTCTCTGACCAAGTTGCTAATTCACAAGGAGTTGCTGAATGGTTTGGGAAACGCAAATTCACAACCCGCCCGACCCTAAAAATACCGCCGACCCTAAAGGTTTTTTTCTGATTAAAAAAAAAAAAAAAAAAAAAAAAAAAAATTCCAATTGCAATATGTGTTATTTGTGTGTTATAATATAATATAATATATTTGTGTGTTATAATAGACAGAGCTATAAGAGAGAGTTTTTTTTTTTTTTTTTTTTTTCTGGGATTCGCAAAATACACAAAAACACATATATTATATGTATTTTTGTGTATTTTGCGAATCCTGGAAAAAAAAGAAAAAAAAAGAAAAACCCTACCTACCTACCCTAATGTTTGGTTGCCCGTTACTCCAATCCAACAATTTATTGTTTTTGGCCTTAGGCCAAAAAAAATAAATTGTTGGAATGGCGTAACCCGCCCGTCCCTAAAAATACCGCCGACCCTAGAGGTTTTTGCTGATTGCGATCAATATCGTTATGTATCGTTGTGTATATCGAAGCGAAAAAATTGCTATCGCTTGAGTATCGCGCTGCATTTGCGATCGATATATTTGCTGCACTAAAAACCCGGAAGTGTTGCGATATCGCTTTTTCCCCGCGAGGCGATGAAGGCGCGAATATTACTGTATACAGTACATGCAATGTACGTATGTATACGCGGTACCTATGCAGCGCATGCATGTACAATGTTTATGCCGCCGGCCAGGACCAGCATGCATATCTGCATATTAAAAAAAAAGTTAAAAAAAAAAAAAAAAATCCCGACCGACCTACCCTAATTTTTGGTTGCCCGTTACGCCAATCAAACAATTTTTTTTTGTTGGCCTTATAGCGCTACTCGTGTCTCTCTCTCTCTCTCTCTCTTATAGCTCTGTCTATACGCACTGTGCTGCAGCAGCGCGCGCACACAAGCGATTTTCGAGATTTTCTCTGCTTGCTGCGATATATCGCAGATGCGATCAATAAGAGGATCGTTAAGTGGTATCGTTATCGGAACTGCGCTGACAGAATGAGTGATATGTGATATTAAAAATGATCCCCTAGCAATGTAGAAATACTTTCAGGATCACAGACTTGTTTTGTATGTTCATTTGGGATATGTCTTTGATGTAAGAGAGCTAAATCTCTGTCCGGAGGTACCCTTTAAGCCCACGCACGCCAACAAGTCACCACTCCTGACGACGGATAGTCAACCTATTCGAAACGTCGAGCCCCTCCTACCATCCACCCTATCCTCGCAATACCAACAGTCCTTTCCAGGACTATCCCAACAGTCCTTTCTAGGACTACCAACAGTCCTTTTTAGGACTACCAACAGTCCTTTTTAGGACTCTCCTAGAAAGAATACCAACAGTCCTTTTCAGGACTATCCCAACAGTCCTTTCTAGGACTACCAACAGTCCTTTCTAGGACTACCAACAGTTCTTTTTAGGACTCTCCTAGAAAGAATACCAACAGTCCTTTTCAGGACTACACCAACAGTCCTTTCTAGGACTACCAACAGTCCTTTCTAGGACTACCAACAGTTCTTTCTAGGACTACCATAGTCCTTTTCAGGACTTACCAATCCTCCCCTCTCACATGGTGCAACCACAAACCACACGTATTATTGTGTGTGTTCGTTTGCCTGTTTTTGTTTTGTTTTGTTTTGTTTTTTGTTCGGTTGGTTAATTGGTTGTTTGTTTTCATGTGGATGTGGTGTGGCAAGATTGGTATAGCGCTTGCTTTCCAAGCGGGAGATCCCAAGTTCCTTCAGCAAGACAACCCACATTGCTGCTCTCTACCCAGAAGAATAAATGGGTACTTGGTCGGGTGTTAATTAGCCTTCAGCACCTTTTGGGCAGCTGGGCTAGTATGCTCCCCAGGGAGTTGAGAAGGTGCACAAGATGATTATTCTCTTACCATAAGCTAAACAACACGGTAGAAGAGAAACGAGTGGAGTTAGACACTTTACAGGCCTCACTTTAAAGCGCTATATAAATGTAATTTATTATTATTATTTCAAATTATGTCAAATTGATGTTAGAGGAGTATGCCTTGCAGGAAGCCTCAAAATTATGAACAATTTTAGTTTGGCTTTCATATCCTTCTAATGGAAGGGGATTTCTTGGTTAACCAGTTGAGGTTTATCTTGTTCATTTTGACAGTCATTACAGTAGACAGCCAGGCTATGGAAATATTCTATGAGTCTGTATTCTTGTTTGCATTTGATGAACTTGAATGTGCTTGCTTGATCTAGTCTAGATGTGTAATAGATCATTAAGCAAAACATTATCAACACACATAATAACATACATTTTCTGCAGACTGCAGCCCAGGTATGTGTATGATTAGTCCTGAACAGGTAACTACAATAAGTCAGAGCTTGAAAATAACTGTTTTTTCCAGGTGGCCAAGTCAGGCAATTAAAATAAAGATTTGTAAATTTGAGTGGTCCGATGTCAGAATTGGTTGGCCCCGTAACAAAGAAATTAACTATTTATTAATAAAATGAAAAGTCTGTAAATATAACGTCCAACGAGAAAACAACCTCAGTCCAATAAACATGCACTTTACAAAATTCCATATGTGGTGTACATATAATGTGGTATATTCAGTTCCAAATCATGCACTAATTATAACATAATATAATCATTGAGAGTGCACGGTATTGCTAGAAGCTTCTTGTGAACTTAAAATGGCTAATCGTCATATGAAGCTCAAACTAATATCAAAAGGTGAAGTTGGCTTGCCTAATCCTGTTATTAAGCAGGAGATTTCCTGGTTACCACGCTGAGGTTTATATTCATTGTCTGACACACTCGATACTTGTATTCCTGCTGAAGGAACTAGTAGCATGTGTTCAGCAATATCAGTCTCCTCCCAAAAGTCAAATGCTCAAAAGGTTGCATTTTAAAGTTTTACAGAGAATATACACTCTTTGTATTACTTTGACATGTAGTTGAGAGTTTATTGTTTGCACTTGGAGAACAAAGAAGTATCTACTGTGTGACACTTCCTTTGAACCCTGTTAAGGTTACTGTTCTTCATTGTTCCAGAACCCTTTTATTCATTTATGTAGGAATTTCAGTATTTCACTCTCATCAACTAATCAAGCTTAGGTTAAAATAAGTGTGAGAAAAAATTATAGTAAAACAGACTGTTTCCCAAGCATAGGTTATATTTACAGTTATACTGTGGAAATTATACTCTTTTACGTAGTACAGCAAAGTTGAATGTTATCTTGCTTTAAAAAGAAAGGAGTTTAGGACTTTAGGTTCAAGCTGTGTGATACTTCCTTATTACACTGTAATTCTGGTTTCTGTTGTACATCGTTTGACACCTAATTTATTAATGTTGGTATTAACTAGCAACGTATATTAAGGAATTTTACTCTAATGAAGTAAAATTATCCGGAGGTCTCGGGTTCGAATCCTGTTGGAATCCCATTTTCTTTGCTCATTTTTAATCACATTATATATTTCTGGTCAGTTTCTCTATATGTTTGAATTAATGAAGTAAAATTATCATCAGGTTTCATATCCAATACTATAAATATATGATGGGTCTTCTTTTTTTTTAAAGTACAGTTTACGCATCAATTTCTGTTTTAACCCATTGCCTATTAAAGGGACCCTGGTGGGCCCTGTATTAACTACTGTATACGGGTATTGCAAAGTCTAGTAGGCAACGGGTTGAGAAAGGCAGGGCATAATTTCACTATTTACAGGTATCTGAGGCTTATTCAACATTATTTATTCTTGCAGGAACTAGCACCAATGTGTTGTTTGGGAATAACTTTGCACTTACAGTACATCTGTGAAGAAAATATATCATGCTCTGCTTTTCTTATCTTTGCTTTGAAAAAACAGGACAGGAGAAATATATTAACATGTATCTGAGATGTCTGTTCTTGTTTGGTTTTAATTAATTCTCGCTGGATTATAAAGAAATTTGTGTAGGAATTTCAATCCCACAAAGTAAAATGTTGATAAACTTGCATTCTTCTATCTCTTGATTGGAACAGGGACATTAATGCCCTCTCCTGTCCTAATCTGTAGAAGTCATAAACTAATATTGCATTTTTAATATAATATATGTATAATAATATGTACATGCTACGTGGTTACCATGGTCCCTGTATAAACCCAGAGTGTATTACTATTCCCATGATGCAACAGCTGGATAGTTCTGTGACCTTAGGCTTGTGATTGCGCAATGATTAGAAAGCGATGCATGCATCCCGATGATATCATGGTCAAATGACACAGTTGATTCTGCACTGTCACCCCAACATCTTGACTAGTATTGCATCAGACTGGAACTCTAATTCTGAGTAATTGCTGATGACCATCAGAGATGGAGATATAGGTACGAGGGGCATATTCATAAAGACTTATGTCTGGAGATTAATATCAAGTCATCTGCAAGTGGCCTACCAGATAATATATTTTCAGATTTAGCATGTCTAGACGTAAATCTTTGTGAAATACCACCCAGTTGAAATATTCACATCGATGGTGATCTGTTAGAGATGATTGATGTTAGTATCTAAAGTTGCACTGTCCTAAATATACCCCAGCCTAATAGATATGGGAATCAGACAGTCATTTCCAGATCAACCCATTCAATACTGTTTAAATTTGGTATTCATATGGGCATTTCTACGGGAAGGTGGACATGAACTGAGTTGGCTCTATTTCAAATCTTATTTATTTTTTCTGGATTATTTTTTCATAAATCATGATCCTATAATTATATCTTTCATTTCACATGATTTTTTGAATTCTCTGGTGTATTTGACCAGAGTTACCTTTTAGATGGTGATTTTCACTATGATCTAGATGTACTCAATTTTTGCCATGTCTTTTTTTTTTTGTAACGCGAGTTACCGAACTTGACTCTTTCCCAAATTTACATAAAGGTAGCTCTGTTGGTCTTTTTTGTTTTGTTTAGTTATTGCACGTCTATTTAATCCTTTGGGATATAATCAGCCTACGGTTCCATGAAATAATGAAGTTACAGCTCAATGAAGTTAGTCAGCGTACCATAAAGTGTAATGCGAGTTACCGTGGAAATGCCCATATGCGCATGTGATCAGACCTGTTGGATTAGTACATGATGTAATGCATGTTTTATGATATTGTGATAGGCTTGATATATATATATTTTTTTTTATCCTTTGGAGACGATATAATGTACAATAGTATAAACAACATACTGGCCATCTTCCCCAGCCCAAGTTATCTTGGACCCTGTCCCCAAATCGAATTTCTGATACTGGTAGGGTAAATTATTTGATACATAATGTTTGTATACTGTACAGTCCATTATTAGCGTGAATAGGCTTATATCGCAGATTGTATGAAATTCATATAAAATGTAGTTCAGAAATTGTTTATCAAATACTCATTTACAAACTGTTTAGTTTTAATTTTGTATTTTGATTTATACTCCACATTCACTTTTACCCTGTCATAACGGTTTGATTTTGAATACAATTCAGGCCCTAGCTTCTATCAATTGCCCCTGGAAGCCCAAATATCCCACACACAGTCCTCAGTAATTCAAATTCTGTATTTTTGAAACCTGAAAATATATCATGCTACATTGAAATTATTTCCAATGACCTTTAATATGTCATGATCATTTCATATTTCTAATTGCCCATAAAGGAGATTTCCCTTCCAGGGAAATTTAAATAATCTTCTCAAATCACAAATAAGTCCCTAGAAACATGTAGTATGTTGATTTTCTCTTTCATAAACTGAATCCATATTAATTAGCAACAAGTGTTGCATTGACTCACCACTGTCGATATACATGTACATCACAAACCATTATGCGGAGATACTCATTTACCCCGCAGCCAATTGGAGCAGAGCTCAGGGACTTTAAAATTAGTGGGAAAGTGGAAACATATTTTGTTTTTCAAAATTCAATCTTTCCCAGAACTGCTAGGTTTAATAAACTGTAGGAGCATGTTGTATTGATGACTCAATTTATAAATGCAACAAGTGGATGCATTGACTAACTACTGCATGTTGATATATCCATGGATATATCCCAAACTATTACGTGGGTTGTGGGGGGCACTTAATTACTTATTAAAGGGGCTGTCGAATTATGCGTCAAATACATTTATTTTAGCTGTGAGACAATTTTGTATTTATTGACAAGATGAGTACATTTCCTTGGAGAATTTCCAGGTGTAAAATAACCATGGCATGTACTATAGATACTGTTTGCTGGCTGTTTTAAACATCGTATCATTGTATTCATCCAGGGCTCGAAATTAGGACAGATCTGTATGCTGGCCTTGGGCCTCAAAACAATTAATTGTGGGGCCCCTAAAAATGTTCTATGCTAGCAAAATTTGATAAATATATATTTTACTTTCCTACCTTGACCACTTTTTATAGAATAAGTTATTTTTTAACACTGCATAGTATAATGTTTATCCATGTGTTAACCTTAGTTCTATTAGACCACCGCCATGACCGCAGGGATGTTATATTTAGTCCTCTGCAGGGTCTCTCCCCAACTAAATGGTTTCCTTGTCTCAAATCCAGTTCAGGGGTTTTCCCGTTATGTAACCAGACAAGAGGGGTTAACGAGTTGCTTCCTTATGGCAGGGTCTAGGGTATGTTCATGTTATTAGGACTAATATCCAAACTAACCCTTGCTAAGTATATATCTCTTCAACAGGTAAATTAGGTCTAGGAAACTTGATGTCATAGGTGTATATAGCCCATTCATGTAATTAGGGTCAGGATTAAGGTCTAATAACCAAAATACTGTGGCTAAGTACATGTGTGCCAATAATATTAATACATGTCTCTTCAATAGGTAAAGGTCTGGGTACATGCATGTGCGTATTGATAGCCCAGTCACGATAATTAAGGTTAAGGTTTATGGTTAATCACCAAAATCCAACCATAATAATCTAGATGGGTACATTTGTGAAATGAATATATAATGCATTTATAATTCACTTTCACAGGTCACTTGTAAGGTCTGTGACTGGGCACTTGATTTATTACTGCATTCAGAAAAAATAAAAATATGATTTAGAGTTTATCACCAAAACGGCTGGATCAGTATATTTTGCGGAAAAAAATGATTTGTGCTTTCAGTATCTGTGATTAGAATGAATGTCATAATCTCTATCACATTCATGTATTATATTCTAAATTATGTATGGAATTTGTGTTGTTGTTGAAGAAATTAAAAGATGCAACTAAAGAGATATATACTGATGTGGCAGTCTTGAAAAAGAAATAATGGTTTTATATGCATAGTGTTCTTGTATAAATTTATAAACCCTTTTTTTTTTGGTTGGGGGGGGGGGGATGTTCACTAAAGTCGGCTAAGAAAATGAACAGACTCTGTTCTGCAACAAACATCTGAATATTTTGATTTAATAGGATGATTAACCCATCAGGACTGATTAATTTTGCTATAACATATATTCTCCACAGACCAAGTATTTTTGCGGACCAGTCCTGAATAGGTTGATGTTTAGCATATTGCAAGGACGTTTATGCAGTCCCATACATGCATTTTTACGTAGGCCTACATTATGATGCTGCATGGGATTTTTGTATCAAAACTACAAAATAACTGCAGTTGAATTGGAACACTAGCAATTCTTATATTTTCACCCTCTCTCAGTATCATTATGAGGGTGCCTTTTTCCAATTCCAGGCTGTGTGTTGTCCTTTCTCTGCAGTCGTCTTGTCCTGAATTATTAATAGGAGATTACTGCTGTGAGGTTTACTCATTTTGATTTTATAATAGTCCCCCTTCCTATTGAGTTCACTGGAGATTTATTTTTGCGGTGGGCAGGAAATAAGAAGTTCCCTCACAATATGGGGCCATACGACAAGCCGAATCTTGGAGCATGACATGGGCATTATTACTTTATCAACTGCCGGCGTGTTGAAATTCCTTCATTTGACTCTGTAATGCTAACACACATGTATTCTACATTTGTGATGAATATAGTTAGGATGTACATGTAATGCAATGCTAGAAAATTAACTGTCTTGCTTTGTGGCCCAAATTGGGCAGGTAAAACAAGATGCTTCACATTTTATTGGCTCCAAATTCTTGTGGCTCCAATCAAAGACACAAATTATGTTACATTTTCAGCCCAGCAGAATTAAGCCTGATCTTTGGTGGCCCAAAATGAAATTTGGTGGCCCGAAGCTAATTATTAGTGGCCCCAGGTCTGTGCAATTTTGTAACATTATGTAATGTACCCTATTGCATTTGTGCCTATAGTGTATTAAAATATGAGTATGATATAATATTAGTAATACATTATACTTTTATTTAAATTATTCCGTTCACACTCTGTTTTAGACACAATGTTGCCGTTCACATTGTCTTTTCATTGCTAATTTCCTCTATATTTAGTTCAGGAAGTGTTCTGTTTACTGTTTATTGTTTGTATAATTATGTTGTTGTTGACATTGATGACTTTGTACAGTGAGGCAGGTAAAGGGGAGCAGCTATGTTGACTTTATAATGTAAGAACGTCCTATGCAGCTACAGTCAAACCTGTCTGTTAAAAGTCCTTCCCGTGCAAATTGTTGGCACATAAGGCAGCACCTACAATGTATCTCTGATTCATTAGCCCTAGGCCACACATCTAATAAATGTAGTGAAAGCTACAGAAGGGGGCCAGTCCTCTGGTAATTCGTGTGATGAACTTTCCCTTCCCCATTCTATAAATGCTGAGTGCCTGGCTAGAAGGCAGAAGGTACCATTTTGGTATGACCCGGTCTGGGTTCGAACCCGGGACCTCCCGTGCATGAGGTGGACACTCTAACCACTAAACCACCATGCTCAGTATTCAAACCTGTGTGTAGTGACCACCTATTTCAGGGCAACAAGAAAGTGGCCTCTGTGGACAGGTTCCATAACAATGTTTTCCTTTGCAGGGAATCATTTTTGTGGCCACTATAGATAGGTTGGTTGGTATAGACAGGTGACCTCTTAAGACAGGTTTTAATCAAGCCTCCACACTAACTTTTATTTCTACTTGCCCATTCTGGCAAGAAAAATCATGAATTTTCAAATTTAACTTGCCTGAACAGAAATTTACTTGCCCTATAAAAACAATACTATGTGAAAATAAGAGAACATTTAATTGTGCTCAATCTGCTTGCTAAATTTCTCTCTTGTTTGTAGATGAGATTATAGAAATGCACAGAAATAAAATGTACTTTTTTCTCTTGTAGTTGAACAGAAATGTTAGTAACCCTGTTGCCCAATCGGGCAACAAATTATACCATTCATGAAATTTTACTTGCCCTACATAAATTTGTACTTGCCCCGGGCAACAGGGTAGTTGCTAGATTTAATGTATAATGTTTTAATGTATAATGTATTATTTCAACAATAAATGCATCTTGGTATTTGTATGATCAGTTTGTTTTCTCTACTTTAAATTTATTGCTCATTTACCTGACACACTTATTATCTTCTATTGTATTCTATATTTTCAGTTTGTCTTGCATTAAACCATTCAAGACTAACTGATTTTGTTATTATAACAAGCATTTAGTCTGGATGTTATGGGACCAGTCATGAATGGTTCCATCAATATACTCGATCGGTAAACCAATATAAGTATGCACTTGCACATGAAACTAGAATATATGCATTTAAATAAATACATGTATTTTTAAGCAAATTGAATAAGAAATATCAGATTATTTAGGTGCATTGAGAACAAAATATCTCATATAGATGACAAATGTTAACCTTTGAACAGGACTGGTCCTGAAAATATTTGGCCCGACGTGTATAGCAAATTTCTGCAAATTATTATTATACCAAAATCATATAGCATTGAATGAGTTCAATAAAACGCAAATTATGTTCTACTTTGACACATAACACAAACAGTTGTGCAATTTTAATAATCAAACTCTATGTTCTGTTTGTATGGTTCAGAATTGTTAAGTAATATTAAGGAAAATACTTTCCAACAAAGAGTTTAACAGGATGATCCATATCGAGATCCCTAACCAACCCCCTTCAACATTTGTATATCCATCTGGATGCACAGAAAACAACTCGCTAAAAACCACCCTAAAAAGAAACTGCCTTGGACCGAGACTACACCACCTATATATACCCGGCGCTGGGCCATAATTGTCCCTCTTTCATTTGCGACGCCTTAGAGACAGTCACGCTGAAAATCGCGCTCTTACATTTGATTCTAAGAATTTTCGTAGCAGTCTACAATCTAAAGTAAGACCGTTCCTTTTCTATCTATCAGTGTAGCGCAATAACCCTATTTGATTTGTAAGTCCTTGGACCTTGTCAGAAGCGATTTTGAGACCATTTTCGGAGCTTTCTGTTAGGTTTTTCTGGCGCTCCGTTGGTGGTTAAGAAAATGACGCATGCGTGAATTTTCGGACGGCTCGCGGTGGGAGTGTTCCCCCGTAGTTACGGGCGAGATTCGGTCCGAGTTTTCACTCTCAGTTAAATTTTTTCTCGGGGTTTTATACCTCGGGTCATGTATAAGATTGATTTTTATTTGGGCTTGCTCGGCCCCCTCGTTCGGGGGGTCTTGCGTCTTGGCTCGTGTATAATGTTGCTTCCTCTCTTTCCATGGCCGTCAATCATTTCGGAGACGTTGTGCTCGATTCATGAATGATGTTGAAAGTTTTTTTTTTTTTTTTTAATTTTTGATGTCATGTTCGTATTCTTGCATGCCCGCCATTTTGTTTTTATAACCTTGTTGTGGTGTGTGTTGGCTCGACCTCGGGGTCGTGGCTTGTCCTTTGTTGGCCTTTGTTTTGTTGAGGGGGGGTGGTGCCTCGTCGGGGTCACCATGGGTTGAAACATGTGTTGGGGAGAGGTGGTGTCGGGGTTCTTGGCCCCTCCACCCCCTTCCCCCCCCCCTCCCACCCCCCCTCCCCCACACTTTAAAAAAAAAAAAAAAAAAAAGTGCGGGGGTGCCCTCGAAGGGACAAAAAAAAAAAAAAAAAAAAAAAAATTGAAAAAAAAAAAAAAAAAAAATTATTTTTTGTTAAAAAAAAAAAAAAAAAAATAATTGAGTGCTTATGGGGGGATGCTAACCTCCCTTTTTTCCTTTGGTTTTTTTCTTACCTTGTTCCTTTGTGCATCTAGGTATGACATCGGATGATGGTTGGGTGGACGTCTTGTCGGCCTCGTCCGGCGAGGGTCACGAGACGGGGAGTTTGAGGCCGGGTTCCCTTCCCCCGGGGCGTTCAATGTCGGTTCCGGGGGAACCAAATTTAGAATCCCGTGCTACTAATTCGCGCCTCACGGATGGGCGAAGCAGTAGCTGTGGCACCCAGGGGTATCCTATGGCTAGAGGTTAGTAGGGTCCCCTGAAGACGGTCCCCCTATCATCGTAGGGCCCGGGGATCGTGGCGTCAGCCGGGGTGCCGTCCCCGGTTGTAATTCGCCTATGATGTCCGGCTTTGGCCACGGTGAGCAGTTCAAGACTCGGGCCATTTCTCACCGCACACGTAAGTCCTCTCGCAAGCCGGGTAAGTCCGCTCTTCCATAGCTTTTGACGGGCGCGGGACACCGCGCCCGGTGCACTCGAAACGTCGCACCCAGCATGGACGAGTGACTTCTTCTCCCGGGATTCCTGACCGAGGGAGGCCAGTCCCCTCTGGACCAGGGGTAAGTCCCATGACGTGATTCCTTCGATTAGAGTAAACCGCTTATCAGGCTGACAAGCGGTATGATATTTCAGGTCTCAAACCTGCATCGTCTAGATTTGTATTATTGTTGTCACTTCCTTATTACTAGCCCCTCTCTCGGTGGTAGCACTGGGCCTCGGGGTCAGTTAACACAATTGGGATTGTTGTCAGTAGTTGATAGAATTGTTAGAAACCGATAGGAATGTGACCGAGTTGAGTACCACGGTGGTGGAAATCTAATCAGCGCTTCGGCCGTTTTTTCGTGTTATTTATAGCGCGGCCCCCTCAGAGGGGGCCTTTGCAGCAGCGCTCCGCCCCCCCCCCCCCCCCCCGAGATGGGGGGGGTGTCTCGTTCCGCGCCGCAGCCCCCGCGGGGGGGCTAGGCTCAGAGATTTGTTGCCGGGGTTCCCTTCCCCCGGTTCGCTGTGTGTTGGGACCGGGGGGGTATGGTTTTTTTTTTTGGAACTCCGTTCTGCCACACAGGTGGGCAAGACAATGTATGTAACACCCAGGTGAGTTTGTTGTGTGTGGTATCTAAGCTAGGTCTTGTGCTGCCCTCTCGTTGGCCTCGGGTAGCGAGGATCGCGAGTCAGGGCGATTGAGGCCGGGTTTCTTCCCCCGGTTCGAGTTGAGTTGGGACCAGGGGGAATGGATTTTCACTCCCGTTTTGCCTTTCGCGCCTCACGGTTGGGCGAGGCAATGTTGTGGCTCCCAGGTGATCCCTTGGCTTAAGGTTTGTAGGGTGATCCTGAAGACGGTCCCCCTATCACTGCAGGGCCCGGGACCGTTGCGCCAGCCTAGGTGCTATCCCCGGTTGTAAGTCGCAGGCGGTACGGTAAGGCCGACTAACCCCAGCTTTAGATAATTAAGCTATATTAAAGCTAGCTGGGGTTCGCCACGGTAAAAGATGTTATTCCCCGGGCCACTTCTCACCTTTACCAATAAGTCCTCTCACAAGCAGGAGTAGCCAGCTCGTTCCGAGGCCTTTGACGCACGTGGGTCAGCAGTGCATCCAGGAGCCTGCTGGGCGTCGTCCAGCTTACGACCATACCACGCTGGTTATATCTACCCAGGATGGACGGGCTACTGCTTATTCCCGGATACCTGGTCTCGGTAGGCCAGTTCCCACCAGGCCGTGGGTAAGTACTCTTAGTCTTGCGGCTGTTTTCGTCCGTTCTGTCGGCGCTCCCCCTGGTGCTGTGGTACAGGGGGATGTGATGTACATTTCGGGGTGCCGTGGCGCAGCGGTAACGCCTCTGACTCCAGGTCAGAAGACTGCGTGTTCGCATCACGTTGGGGTCACCATTATGTGATATGGTTCTTTGGTGTGTATATATTTAGAGTTAAATTTGAAGTTTGTCCCATACTCGTTGCTCATGACAGTGCGACAATGTATGAGGGAATAGATTTTATGATGTGGCTTCCAGGAGATCCCGTTACTTTAGGTAGTTGGGATCGATCCATGCGCTAGCCAGGGTGTCGCCCCGGGCTATTAGACGCTAGCGTAATTTTTTGATAATTGCCACGGTAAATTAATTAAGAAAGGAGCCATGTTATGGCTTGTATTTAAATTTTGGTTACGCATATGGATAAGTTCCTGTCGCTCTCAGTGAATGCTATTTGATTCTTGAGGAGCGGCCGGGAGTATGGTTTGAGCCCCGTCTAGACGTAGGTCATGCTGTGAGCTGTATTAAAATTCTCTCGATATAGTCGTCTTGACCGCATGTCCTTTGACGCACGGGTTGATGCGCGTCACTTGCCACGGGGTGTTTAGTCACCTGCGCGGGGTAGGTTCCTTTGGTTCCTTGGTCCCTTGATTCCCCCGGGATCTCTGCCCGCGGTAGACCTATCGGGGTGCCCGCGCGACCTCTAGCGGGTCCCCTTTTCCGCTGCCCCTTGCTGCGCGGGGCGGGTTCCTTTGGTTCCGTTGGTTCCTTTGGCTCCCCCGGGATCCCTGTCCGCGGTAGACCTATCGGGGTGCCCGCGCGACCCCTGGCGGGTCCCCTTATCGCTGTCCTTGCTCCTGTTCCGTGGGGTGGGGGGGGGGAGCCGGTGCCCCCCCCCCCCCCCACCGACTTCCCTTTGGTTTTTACCTTCGGGCGTCTAGGTGGGGCGCCGGACAGTTATATTTTTTGTGGAGGTTTTCGCTTCCCTCGTCGAGTGAGGGTCGCGAGGCTGCAGGATGAGGCATCTGTTTGCGGACCAGGCGGGTCCAGATTCGTGTTCGGACGAGATCGCCAGGGCTTTAGGTTGCGTCCTGGCAGGGTCGCCACGACTCTTGTCTTATGGCTTGTTTGTTGTCTACTACTATCTCCCCTAGGCCTGTGTGGATCCGGCCCGGTTTGAGCCCGATCTCAGGGCATAACGTTGCCTGTGGGTCTGGGTTATGCGCCGGGATCCGTTGCGATGGCCAGTGGGCCATTGTTGGTTTTAAGCCACGCGATCGGCGTTGTTTATGTTGTGGACAAGGAGTTGTATCATAGGGTCAGCCTCGTTAAGGCGGTTACTCATCAGTTCGATTCCCCTTTCTCAGTCGAATGCTCGTGTGCACGGATGGCGGGTTGGCCATTGCATTTAAGACAGTTTGGCTTTGATAGGGTGGTTAGCTAACTTGGTATCCCAACGTTCTATACCTCGTTTTCCGGGGGAGGACTGAATTCTCCGTGGACACAGTCGGGGTTTTCTTCTTCCTCAGCCCCGTTGCTGTGTAACTAAACCTGATCCGGTGTCGTTGGTTCCCTTGCGTACGAGGCTCCCCGGCTGATATTGTATCTCGGTTTTTTGCCGTTCTAGATGTCCCTTGTTTCAGCATGGAGTCTTCCATTCATCCCCACGCCCCCGTTCGCCTAGGCTGTTGGCAGTCTCTCGGTTCCCAGGTTGGGTTGCGGTCAGTTCAGTGCCGAGGCCTTCTCATTTGGCCTGAAGTCCTTCTCCAGGGACCCCTTTCGGCAGGTGTCGGTGGTGCCAGGTCCCCACGATCTCGAGGAGTCCGGATATTCTCTTTTCAGAGGTCGTACTTCGTCTGCTCCTTGCAGAGATACTCAGTTGGGTCAGGTCGCTAGGTCCCTCATCATCGAGCTGAAGTCATGAGTGATTCCTTCGGGTGGTTCAGATGCCTTCCGTCGCCTACGCATGAGGCTGTTGGCTCCGGCGGAGTCTTGGCAGGTTCCCGGCCTCCTCATCAGCTTGGTGGTCCTAGTGCCGGTTGTCGTTTCTCCATCCGGTCCCTACAAATGTTCCAGATGCAGGATATTTGGGGGGTTTTTCTTCCGCCCCTCCAGGGACGGTCGGTCGGGGTTGGGTTCCCGACAGTCCCATGGTCGTTGCAGATATAAGCTGGCGGGGGGGACGCGAGGCCGTCTCCTCCCGTCTCAATGGCTCCTTCTCCCCACGGTCTTCAGGATGTTTTGCGGGGGGTCAATTAAGTCTTAATGGACAATAGATTCCTTGAGAGTCATTTATCTGGCTTATGTGGGGTAGCTCACATGAAATAGTGATACACATGATTGAGGTGACCTAATATGTATGTAGGTTTCCTATTACTGATGGCACTAACATTAGCAGTGTATCTGCGGTATTCGTCATGGCGCTCTATTTATATGAGAATGGGTTTATAGTGACAATATTTGGCTAGTATTGTAGTGGTGGAGTTTGCAATTTGAGGGCCAGAACATGGCTCATTTGTTGTTTTGCCTATGGTAAAGGAAATGCAAGTATTTGGTAAATGCTTGCCAATTGCAAACTTAATAATTTTATTTGAATTATACTGCATCGAGAGCCTAGTTCCCGAATCATGCAGGCGTTTTGTTTACGACGCCCATCTTCCAGGTCTCTGGTACCGTCCTGGGTCTCGACCGGTGTTCTCAGGCCTTGGTCCGTGCTCCAGGTTGAGCCTATGTTGAGGGCCTCCCTTGGCTGGAGCCGGCCCTGCCGGTCTTCCTGCTGGCGTTGGCCCTGACCCGAGGCGGAGTACCTGGCGCACCTTGTTAGCATTAGGTCAGGGCTGGTAAGAGATGGGTGGTGGTCGGCCCTTCCGTCCAAGGGGGCTTTTTATTACTGGGAACCCAGTTTTTTCCCCAGCCGCCGGCCCGGGGTCACAAGACCCGGGCAATGGCCGCGTCTGGGCTTCCCTTCGTTAATGGTGCTGGCGATTCTCACAGCAGGACATGATACGCTTGTTTTAGTCACTTGTCCATGCCCACGAGTTCCGGGCGATGGCCGACTCGTGGGCTCTCGTTAACGGAGCCCCTGTTGGGCGAGGTTCTACGGGCTCCTTGCTGGGCGTCGCCAAATGCGTTCGTCTCATGTTATCGGCGAGACGTGGTGGCCGGAGGCCCGGTCCTTGCTGAGGCGGTTCTGGCGGCTGGCCCTATGTAGATGTAGTCTGCGTTGTCCGACCCCTCCTCCAGTCAGTAAGTATACTTCCCGTATGCTATTTGTGTGGGTCAGGGATTATACAAATGTTGAAGGGGGTTGGTTAGGGATCTCGATATGGATTAAATGAATCTTAGTGATTTCATTATCCATTAGAGATACTAACCAACCCCCTTCATAAATTCCCTCCCGTCCTCCCCGCGTCGGTAGTCGTGCGCGTTTGAAAGAGGACAATTATGGCCCAGCGCCGGGTATATATAGGTGGTGTAGTCTCGGTCCAAGGCAGTTTCTTTTTAGGGTGGTTTTTAGCGAGTTGTTTTCTGTGCATCCAGATGGATATACAAATGTTGAAGGGGGTTGGTTAGTATCTCTAATGGATAATGAAATCACTAAGATTCATTTAGTTCAAAGTATTCTAATACCTTTTTCCAACTACTACAATCTACTTAAGATCTCGACACAGTAAAAAATAAAAACCTGAAATAATGGATTTAAAACCTTCTTTAGAAAAAAATATATCCTTGCAAGTTGAACTTGACCTGAATTGTTAACATTGTGTGACACTGATAAATATTTTTTTTTGTAATTAAAGGTAAATAGGAGTGGAGGGAAATTATACAATGTATAAAGCATGAGACCATGAGGAGGTGCGGGTAAGGTAGGCTTAAAATTGGAAAAGGGTACAATACTATCGTTATCCCAATTAGTTCTTTTGGAAAAACGATGAAGAAGAAGGAACTTGCTCGGTACACATGCGTGCACGATATACATGAAAAACACAAAATCATAGATAGGTGGATTTGGCACAGAACAGAATATCCATTTAATAGTGATAACCAAATTATGGTTCAATTTCATGAGACAAAATAGTAATGTGTATTACTTGCAGGATAAATGTGAGAAAAGGTCGTATGGATAGGCACAGATGAACTTGGCTTAAAACCATGACAGCATTGATTATTAACCCATCTAAGCTTCATTTTCCCTAAATTGCATATAATTTGCTATGTTTGCAAAATAATCATGCAAATCATAAAATGAGTCAGCACAGATAAATTTTGTTTAAAATAAGAGAAATTTAATTCCTTTACGACTCAGTTTGGATTTAAGTTCCTAAAAATTAGAGCAGGAGAGCATAATTTGATAATGCACTTTTAATATCATTGACAGATAACCACAATTAACATTGAAGGATAGGCATTGTTAAAGGGATCTAGTAACTTTGTTGACAAGTGCAAAATGTGATGATATGTCTACAAAGTAATGTGTGAAAGTTTTATTTTAATGGGATGTTTAATTAAATATTTGGTCGAGAAATGAGCGAAAATGCAAAGTGATATTCACTTACTCATTGCACTTACTTTGTACACAGCTTAACAATCCTGTAGATAGTTTAACATCCGAACACTCTCTTTTGAACAAAATGGAAATTTGAAAAACCGAAAACCTGTCCCATGCTTTCATTGTTAATATTAATACAACTAGGTATGAGAGAACCACTAGAGTTCCAAGTAAAATTTGAGGATTTGGACAATATTACTAAGTCCCTTTAAAGTTGGCTTAAAACAATGACAGCCATAATCATTATTCATTCAAAGATTCCCAGAAATTTTAAGTAGGGAAAAACTTGATGGAGTAATGCTAATGTGGTATATTTGCAAGATCACTGCAAGATCGGAGAACAGTGCTCTGATCACTGACAGAGTTACCCTACTGAAATAAAACGAATAAATAAATAAAATAAATGAAATCAACATGATCTATAGACATCAACATGATCTATAGACAGTTAGGCACAGATAAAGTTGGCTTGAAACGGAACCGCCATGATTATTAACCCAGTTAAGATTTCCCCCAGCAGAACTTTGAAGGGGAAGGGACATGCTTCAGTGTGTCCGAAGTCAAGGCCAATATTGTGTTCGTCACAGCGATCGCTTGAGAATGAAACAATAAATTATTTATATATTTCTTGGCCAAGTCTCAAATCATCAAATGTGTTTTATGATAGGCAGCTTAACCGCAAATGATAGCAATGATAGCGATTTGCAATGATAGCAATATAATTGATGAGGTAATCAACATCTATAGGGAGTCAGTATTCAAGGGGTCACTGTTGTCATATTTGCTGATTGATTCTAACGGGCTACAAATCATTTGTCAGGAAGAGGCCTGCGAACAGGATGATGAAATGGTTGATAAATTGAGACCTCTACTTGTTTGAATAAAACAAATTGTATACATTTCTAATTATTTAGATTTTGTAAGAATAATTGCAAAAAAATATCTCAACTTCATGTTAAAGCATTGCTTTGAACTGTAGGGTTTTCATAAATAAAACAAAGTTGATCTTGAATCTAAAAACAGATAGTGGGACTCTCAGCCATTATTCTATTCAATATTTAACTTAAAATCTAAGCTTTTTTGTGTGGGGGGGGGGGGGGGTGGGGGGGGGGGGGGGTGGTGAGATGGGGGCTTGCGTTAATTACTTGGCCAATGTTGAGATTCAATTTACCCATTCAGGACTGGTCCCCAAAATACTCTGACTAGGGTCTTTGGAGAATACATGTTATAGCAAAATCAATCAGTCCTGAGCAGGTTAATTGACAAATTGCACTGGTTGTTGCAAATACAGTCTATAAATTAGACAGCAAAATGTAGACGCTTGATCTTGAAATGTTCTTTTTGGACAGGTACATTGATATTTGACTGTTTTGTAGTGATACAAAAATATCTGTCTTTATTTATAAGCAGGTGTTGCTTGTATACAGGTGGTCACTATAGCAGGTTTGACTAGAGGTATAATGATCTATGTTTGATATCTGTTTCCTAAATGGAAAATTTAAATCTAAAAGAATTAAAAATATATGCTTAATACTTTAGAAGCATGCACCAAATTTGTACTCTAAGGAAGAAATTAGCATTTTATGAAGATTGTTTAAAGCAGCTGAAACCTGACTTGAGTCACGTCAGATATTCTCTTCCATTTTTAGTACTCTTTTTAGATTGTTTAATATTAGCATGAGGCATATCCCTTGATTATTCACACTTTGTCATTAACCCCTCAAATACTAGCACTAATGTAGAAGGACTCATTTAACACAAAGTTTGCTTGATTTTAGTAGTGATTGGGTAATTCACAATGTGCTATAAATGGTTTAGACCGGCTCATATTGCCAGACATAATTTCCTTTATGTCTGAAAGAAGGCTGTTCCATATTGCAGCTTTTGTGTTGCGAATTACATTTGTGATAGATATGAAATCTGACATTTCATCTAAAGCTGATTCACATAATATTGTTGTTATCAGTTGCTGCAAAGCATTACAAGACTTTACTGTCATTGATTCAAGTAGGCACCATTATTGTGTGCACTTCCTTTTAACGAGCTTGAGACTAGTCTCTGCTACTATCTTTGAATGTGGAGATGTTTCACAAAAATTCCAAATCAAAGTTAACACTAAGTTGGCTTAACAAATTATGGAAAGCCATTTGTAGCTTTGGAATTAAAAATATTCAAGAGCCCAAATACAATTATTTGAAGCTTTCGACAAACCTTCATATCATTAACTTGAAGACTCTTTCAGGATAAAAAGTCTTTGATAAAAGAAAATGTTAATGATTTTAATCAAAGTGTTAGGCCTGTTTATAAAGAACTTGTTAAAACATTTTACAAAGAAACTAATGGCTTTCCATAATTTGTAAGTCTAACTTAGTGTTTTGACTTGTGATTTGGGAACAACCCCAGGGTTTTTTGCAGCTCTATGGCATTTATGTGGATTGTGTGGTGCAAATATGAAAGATTGGCACTCAAGGAGTTAAGCCGCTCAGTACTGGACTCCAATATGCTCAGGCTAGGGTAGTGGAGAGTTTATAATGGGTTAATCCATCGAGTAGCTGATAAATGCAGGTTGTGATTAAATATTATATTTAAAGTTGTTTATATTTGTTGTTGTGTTGTTATTGTTATTGTTGTTGTTGTTTTGTTGTTTTTGTTGGGGGGGGGGGGGTAAATAGGGTAAAATACAGTCAATATACTGTATGTGCTACATTCATGTAAATATAATTTCCCTTTATAACATGGATTTTAAAAATGGTGAGAAGAGGGTTGTGAGAATATAATTTGGCAGTAATATTCTTATCTTGGTGCATATTCAAGTAATCAATATCAAGCTTATTTTAATAATATAACTGTGTGGATTTTTTTTTTTTTTACTAAAATGGTTTATTTGTGCAATTAAGACAGTGTAACCAGTTAATGACTAGGTCACAAATTCTCTGATTTGGGATACCGCGCCCGTACCATGCCACTTTTAGGTGAACTCTTGCGGGAATCTTGCGGCGCCAGCAAGGGTGCCGTGGCTATCGTGCGGTCGCTGTAGCATTTTTCCTCGTCGTATGATGTCAAAAAATTGTTTAGTGCGGAGATTTAAAAAAAATGTATCGTACAATTTTTTACTTGCCGTAAGCCCGTAGACACTTCATAGAGAGCATCGCACGAGCATCGCACGGGCACCGCAAGGGCACTGCAAGGGCACCGTAGCCTTTTTACAAATATTGTGCAATTTCTTTGACTGAAATTGGGGCCAATCAAATCGTACGATAGTGATAAGATGTTAACGATATCGTAAGAGTATCTTGCCATGTCCGTACGAGTCCCGTAAGGCGCCTGTACGAGCGTAAAAGAGAAACAATAAAATAAACAATATCTATTGTATTACACTGTGTAATGATGTTATCTTAATGAACAACGAATTGTAGATTCAATATACTATTTCAAAGAAATGTAATATGACAATTTGTTTGATGATCATGAAAAGTGTTTTTTTGTATATACTTCTTGATGAAAGAGTTCCAATCAGATACTGATGCCACATACAGTCGAACAGATTTAATTGCAATATGACTCCCTCTATTTCTTGCTCAATTTTGCGGTTGATTACATTATTTTTAGATTAGTGTTATAGCAAAGAGAGAATGGGACAAATGCCCCTCCCTCCTGCTGCAACCACCCCAGAGAGATATTTGTTTGGATCATGCTCCCACCCCCCCCCCCCCCCCCACCTCACCTCATTCTAGAGGAGACAACATTTGCATCAAGGATTAATGGTTAAGTTTAGGTTAAAGGTGCACCTGTAAACCAAAATCATTGTAAGATATGTCCGAATGATGTGTGAAAGTGTCATTGAAAAAGAACACTGCTTTCCTGGTTAAAAAAATGAAAATTTGTGTCAGCTTTTACAACAAATTACTGTATAACGTGTATGAGGTTTATGACCGTTCATTAACGCTTTTGAGCTGAATGATTATCAATGATAGATATCGTCATACTAAAGGGAGATTTTAAAAAATCTAACCCTATTTTATTCTTCTCTTACCATAAGCCAAACAACACGGTAGAAGAGAAATGTGGAAGCTCCAAGTAATTTTCGTAGAGTTAGACACTCTACTGGTTTCACAATAAGGATAAGGTTTACTTTTAGGGTTTTGCTTTTTAGCTAGATATCTTTGTTGGTTAATGAAAAAAATATAGCAGGGCATATATCATAGAACCCTTGTTGGGAAATCTAGACTGACTACTTGCTTGACCATGGCTATTCCACCAGATTTATTCATTCATTGGATATCTTTAAAGGGTGACACAATAGTTGCCATGGCAACAATCGCTCCAAGGGGTTTTGTTATGTTATTAACAAGAGAGTAAGGGTTTTGGTCAGGGTTGTATCTTTGTTGGGCTATGACAAAATTACTAGTGGAGCTGTCATTGTCGCCAGAGCAGAAGTCATGGAACCCTTTAAAGAATGATGATTAATCAAGGATAGAACTGGGTGGGAAAGCCCCCTATCATATTTAATCTCTGGCCTTATCGGTTTACCATTTTAGAGTGGGGGACAACATGATCGTATCGCAGGGATCACTTTTCTGACAAACAGAATATTAAGATTTGGCAGAAATACAAATCTTGGCAGAATCGTTGGCGGACATAATTAGTTCTATCAGCAACAGTTGATCTTGTAGTGTAGCAATAAACTTCATGCAGACTTTTATTTCTGGACAAGCTATTTGAGTGGATTTTTAGGCTGACATAAGCTCGGGAGCCGAAGTGGCAGTACTGTCGTTTCCTTGAACATTTGTGCACATTTGTATTTAAAGCCGTTATCGCTGCTTAACTTCATTTGGTGTTGTCACTTATTTGTCGCTTCCTTGTATATAGTAGGATATGATAGGTTAACATAAGTTTGGCAGAAGCGCAGCCTCTTTGTGTACGATATAAGCTCTTAGATTCACTTCATGCGACCCCTGCTAATTAGCTCCATTTGGAAAAATCATTAGTTGAACTGGCACATGACATCTTTCAATTGGACACTTTATTCAAGAAAATTGCTGCTTCATTTGGAATAATCACTCTGTTTTTAATATCAATATTGGAGTAGATTTGTGATTTCACAAGCATGTATGTAACCAAACGTGAGCGGAAGTATTAGCACAGACTTCTTAATAATATAAAATGGCCATGTTGTATAAAGCTTAATTTTGAAAAGTCACTTGTCCTTACATTCATGGATCGGCTGACTAAGCATATGATAGAAGTCTTCATAACTTAATTTTAAAAGTCACTTTCAAAGATTTTCAAATCTTCCAAATCTGAAGAAAGACATCGTTTGGAAAGTGTCCAAAGTTTATCAGTGCTCAGTCATAGTGGCACAGACCTTAAAGGATAGAGGTCTTCATTTGGAAAGTCACTTTTCTGTGTGAATTTTCTTTGGACTTGTGACTTGTTTTTTGCCCTGTTGTTCTGGTACCTCTGGGAGTGCTAAACGGATATGATGTGGACAGAACTCCTCACAGAGGCCTCTATAAGGCAGCTGGCAAGAATTGTTAGTAGGCCTATATGAATATCTTCTAGACGCTTTCGCTATCAAGTTGCTTTCCTTGTAATGAATTATTGAACAGAAAGTCAGCAGAAAACCGTGCTGCTTGAATGAAGCAAATTTTTCTTTAACATAAAGTTGTGTCCAAATGATATGTTATATAATGTTTTAGCCCCTCTGCCGGCATCAATAAAACATTCTAAATCAAGCATGTCTGCAGAGGGCATGACATTTCATTGTCTCTTGATATAGTCTTGTCTGATGGTATTGAATGCTATATGTAGGTAATGTAGTTCAGACACATCCCAAGTAGATCTTTATTAAATTCATCTGGGAAATATTTTTCTCTGTATTTCCAGTCTTGACTCATCCCTTCTCCATCTGCAGTGGTCATCCTATTTTGTTTTCCTTCCTGGCATCCCTCTTTTTGTTTATGGAGAAGAGGGAGGTGGGTAGAATGTTTCCCTTAATATATCCCTTTCCATCTGTGATATGTTTACATACTGTGTATATCATCTTGAATCATCATTTTAAATCTGTTTTGTCCCTTGTATGTTGAAGATATCCCTTGTCCATCTATATTCTGTGAGTCATCTGGGTTTTCCCCTATTACCACCCACTTTTCCATCTGTATTATATGTATATTCTTGTGTAACCTTTAATATTTTAAATTATGAATTGAATGTTTGAATATTTGTTTAGGTTATTGCTTGTCTCTGCCCTCCCCCCCCCCCCCCTTTCATCTGTATTCTATTGTTTGTTCTAGACTATTCACTGATTCATACTTTTGTTTGAAAGTATCCCATAGTAATGACATCACTCATTTTGAAAATTTCTTCTCCTGTTAACCCATTCCCTTTGAGTTTATGAAACCCCCATAGACTTTGTACACAACCCACCTGGTTCCCGTAATCAAGGGGTTAATAGTTTCTTTTCTGCACTTTCTTCTTAAATTATCCATTATTCTTGTTGTTTATCTTTTTTCAATGTGCAAGTGTCATAAACATTTGAAGACTCTGTGATGCTCGACTAGTTGATTGAAATGATTCCATCCCTCTGCCACCATTTGTTCTGTTTTCGTTTTGATACATGTATATTAAACAATTTTCAGCATTTTCATTTTCTTTCTTCTTCAATCCTGTAATAATTTGTTTCTTTCTTTTTGGAATTGAAGATGTCATCCATGTTTGACGACTCTGGACTTCCAAAATCAATCAATCAATCCAACCACCATAATTTGTTCTGTTTTCTCCCGGTAGTTCAGTTGGATTTATTTTCTCCCTCTCCATTTTCATTTATATATTTCCTGTATCATCCCCTTCTCTTTTTGGAGAAAATTTGCAGATGTCATCCAAGTTTAATTACTCTGTGATCATGCTGGACTTGTTTTAAGATACTTCATCAAGAATTCATCATCTGTGTATCTTCCGGTATTTATAAAGCTGAATAGTTTATTTTCTCCTTGGGAATTCTACTTTCTCCTTGATTCATAAGTTGATTCATAAGTTAATCGTTCTATTTTCTTTCTCTTTGGACTTTCAGATGTCATCCAAGTTTGACGACTCCGTGGTGCTGGACTTGTTTCAAGATGATTTCATCCCTCCACCATCATTTGACCTGTCGCTGTGTGAGGATGATGAGTTCAACTCAGCTCTCACCTGCTATGGCCCGGAAGTAAGTTCAAATAAACGTTCATTTAATGCATATAAATTATATATTGATGGCGTTGAATTACTTTGTTGTTAATGTGTTTTGTATGGTGGTGTCATAGATCCTTTTTGGGATCTTTCCAATTTGATCCTCGCCAGTGTGATCCTATTGTTCCATAAAAAAAGTTTGTTTATGTATAACCTTCATTATTGAGTATTGAGAAGTGTGGTGGCTCACCTATTTATCATCGCCATGTGTATTGCAGATCTGGTGTATTGGTTTAAATAATGCCAAGCAATAAAAAAAAAGTGTCCTGTAAACAATGCCAGGCAATCAAAAAATGTGTGACCTAGCAGGTGCGAGAAGATGATCAACCATCTATGACCCCCCCCCCCCCCCCCTAACCAAAAGACAAGTTATATATATATAACCAAATTGCTAAATTGCAAACAACATGTGATGCCAACATGTTAGTGCCTACATAATGAAAACACTTTCTTTTGCATATATATTTTTTAATGAAGGGAGCTTAATACAGATCTATATTTACCATGTTGAATATCTTTTCCTTGAAAGGGTGGTTACCCTGGAAAGGACCTTTTCATTGCTTCCTTTACTCAGTGGAAGCATGTTCCAAAGCACAGAGTGAGATTTGTGTTTTATTTTTGTCAGGACTGAAGGTTGTTAACCCCATGTATGACATAAATTACAAACTCAAACTAATTATGAGTAATCACCTCGAGATGTGAACATGTTTATGCTTATTCTAAGGTTGTCAGTGTTTTAAACAAAAACATGATGAATTTCTCACTTTCATATGAAGTGTTGATTTCTTGCATTTGGGTGAGTTGTCAATGTGATGATAGTTTGGATTTGGTAAGATGGGAGGTGGCTCATCTAATCCATTGAAGGTGAGAGTATTTAAAACAATTTGTAGATAATTTGTTTAGTACCATTATTTATGTATTTTTAATGACTCAGAATCATTGATTGTGTTGAATGCCTTTGCTGTTGGGTTTTGTTGTACTGCATTGTTTGCATAATATTTATTGACAATGAGATTTTCCCAGATATGATCCTCATGTTGCTATGGGGTAAATGTTCATAGAACAATTCACAGTATCTTTACAAAGTCAGGTAGCAACGTTTTGTATGATCTTCAGCAAATGTAGAGACTTTGTATAAGTATTTAAATGAATGGTTAAATGCAAGTTATAAAATACTTTGCATGTTGATGCATTCCCACAATTTTGTTCAAGATCATAGTTAGCTAAATATATGATATTCTCCCAAAATGTGTGATCTTCTGGAGGATAAATTAAATAATACCATACATTCATTATGAGATAGATAGAAGACCTTTTAAAACAAGGTGAGGGCTGTTTACTTCATGACTGTAGATTTCATCATTACTTTATCAACATGAATAAGTATTGATATTTGAGTAAATGTGTTGAGTTACTTTATTTTGATGTGTTTGTTATCATATTGTTATAGATCTACCATGACATTCTTACACAATTACATCCTCTTGTAATTATTGAAAATTAATTTTGATAACACCATTATCATCCTCATGAATTGTGTAGACCAGCTTATTCATCACATAAGGTATTCATGAATGAGAAACGTAACTGTTGAGTAACCTTTATTGTTGGTATGAATTTCATTGTGTTCTGTAGGTTCATTATGAGATCCTTCCACAGCTTAACTCCCTTGTTGTTATAATGGAGGATGCATTTTGATTATACCATACTTTATATGACGTCTCTATCAAAGGCAATATTTTCTGTGATCTTTATACAAATGTGTAGACATCTTTCCATATTTATGATGTATCAATGAATAGGTTGAGTTACATTGTTGGTGTGTCTTTTACCATTTTCTCATAGATTCACTATGAGATCCTTCCACAGTTTAACCCCCTTGCTGCTACAGAGGATGAATTTAATGACACCATACAGTGTCTTGGCCCAAAGGTACAAATACGCTTGTGGACGTATAGTCTTGGAAAGGTCTAGTACTACAATTGGGGTTACTCTATTTGGGCTGTCTATATTTGAATACTGTGAAATTTATAACTTTTAAGGGAAATATTTGTTAACAATTAAATTAAATGCATGAAAAGAAACTTGACCAATACCTGTTTGAACCAAATTGGGCAAAGAATTTAAAAAAAGTTATACAATTTGAACATAGGGTAGAAATGGGCACTTATTGTGAACTTGCCAGTGACTATACACAAACATCCATATGTTTTGTTCGAACTATGTTTCAGACAATTCTCTTCTTATTTTCATTCTTAAATTGTCTGTGAATTAACAAAAAATAGTTCCCATACATTTACATATTATTGTGGAACATTTGTTTTTCTTGTTAAAAAGATTGCTAAAATTGTAAATATTGTAGACCTAATTAAGCCCAATTTGTAGAAGGCCTTTCCAAGATCATCAATCATTGTATGCTGACTTTTTATGACTTATCATGGCCTTGTTTGCATAAATGGAAGCATTGAATCATTCATTCATACATTATCAGTCAGCTTGTTATTCATTGTACATTCTGACATGGCATTGACTGTGACTGGCTTCACCCGTTTCCTTATTTCATAAAGGGCCGTATGCATAACTATCAGCAATTGCTTTCGCTTAGCTAGAAATTTATTTTTTGCCTTGTGGCCCAGGCGGCAAAGTAGAAACAAGATTTTTAAATTATCATGGTCTCAAACAATGGAAAACATTAACAATAGGTTGTCCATTCGGGCTAGTGGAAGTTCACATCAATATGTTGGTGCTAAGTTCTATTGGCCTTGGGCCTGCAAGCCTGTACTATTTTTTAGCACTGCTTAGGGATCAGTTCTAATTGCCCTTATATTCTATGTAGTGAATAACTGTTGGTTTAAAGAGGTTGTGGCATTAATGAGCATATCCCCTTGTAAAAACCTAGCAAAACAAATTGTGGCTTTAATTTTATTTATGCAGTATATTGTTTTGTCTTGATCGTGCAAATGAAAAATTAAATGGATTATCTCTGCTTCTTGATCACTTTGTCATATATTCATGCCTGAGCAATCTTTTCACAGCCATTTTCATTCACTCATTTCCGTTTCTTGATATAACGTCAATGATTCTCTACAGCAAATTCAAAGTCGCAAAGGTTGGAATCATTTTCAATTTTGTTCTTTTTTCTTCATTTTGAATATCTAATTCACTGGCGTAAATCTGTAGATCAATCATGGTTTGTTTGAACTTCAAATGTTTAAAAGCCTTTTCGTTAAATGTACTTTGTTGATCTTCCCTATAAATCATTGATAATGTTCGCATCATAGGCAAAATCACAAAATGATCCAGACGCTGTGCCAGTAAATTTGTAAGAAATATTCTTATGTCCTTAATATATATAATCAAATATAACTGCAATCAAACCCTGACCTGAGTCAATTCATGATACAGCATCTAGAATTCATGTCAAAAATGCAATATATAATTAACTTGTTCTCAGAATCTTATCCTTTTCCATCTAATCTTATCTCGATGTACATTTACATGAATGTTCATTGCCCATTTTTAATAAACATGTCAGTGTCATCATACACATGAATCGTGTCAGCCATGAAACTTGCACTGTTATGACTAAAATCATTTTCATTCTCATGTCTTTTCTCTGTTTTTACTGCTGGCAAACTGCTGACAAGTCGCTTGCTTCATACACGTCATGCACTGAAGATCACTCATGGTTATGATTAATCATTTGGCTCATTTCGCTGCATTTGTATTATATATAGGGTGGCTGAAAATAGCCATCGCAACTGTCATTTTGTGTGCGCATGTTTTGAGTGCATTTCTTTCAAGTTCCAGAATGTCTGCGAATGGTGCCAATTTTGTAATTCTGCAATATCCGATTTAGCCAGTGGGCTTAGCCCCAGATATCAAGTTAGTGTTCTGCTGACATTATTTGATATTCTTGACATGTTCTAAAGAAATCGTCAGTAAAAATTAGATAAGATTTAATTAAAATGTTGCTTCCATTTAATTAAAAGAAGACTCTTAGCATTTTGGACTGAAGGGTGTTTGAACTTTGATATGTGAAGGGGTATTTTTGCATTTTTTAGGCTTTTTTCTTCTTTTGTTTTCTCTCTCTGATTCATGAAAGTATTCAGTGAACACTATTCAACAGAGAGAAAAAAATTGATCAGGAGTTATCCTATGTTCTGAAAAGTATGTTCTTTTTAGGAGTCAGGTTCAGATTATGAGAACCCACAGATGTATTAATAATGTATTGAAGAAAGAGAAAAAGGTTTTCACCTGACACTGACACAGGTGGTCCTGAACACGTTGAGGTCCCATGGTTTTCTAGAACAAGCGAAAAGCGAAATGCAGTAGTTACAGGGGCTCTTCTACAGTAGTAATCTGAAAGTACATTCATTTCATGGTTGATATTGGGGCCAGGGCTCATATTCTTGAAAGCCTGCTAGCTTAGTTCCTTGCTAAATCTATTTTGGATGGCATGGCCCAGAAGTAAACACAAGATATTTTAATAGTTGCTAACCTTACCCAGTTAACCCTAGTTGGGGACTAGGAAAACTGTTTGTTGCTCAATAAACTGCACATACAAAATACACTTAGCAAGGAACTAAGCTAGCAGGGTTTCATGAATATGGGGCCAGATCACTTAGAGCCCTCAGGAATGAGTATTTATAAATATTGGAAAGGTTTTTCACCTGATACTGAGACAGGTGGTCTTGAAATGTTCTGGTACCATGTGCCATGATAAAGGCAACACACAGGAGCTTCAGTGTAGTTTGGGGCTAGGGGTGTTTCACTAAACACTAAAATCAATTCTAGGCCTAAAATTGATTTTAGTTAGTGAAACAACCCCCAAGATCACTTTATAGAATGTATTTAAATACAAATATCAGAAAGGTTTTTCACCTGATACTATTAAAGACAGGTGGAGCTGAAAGTGCTGAGGTGCCACAGTGAAAGAGACAAGTGATTTGTATGTTAGTCACATGTGCTGTAAGGCCCAGGATTAGTTTGATTTATAAACAATACCAAGTTTGTAATATAAACCTGTTGCTGGTCTATGTAGAAAGCAATGTTACCAAACTAAACAAAATTGTTTTGAACAAGTTAAAAATAATTAACCAACTTTCAATGAAAATTAGTCTACTAAATCTATGATAGTTACTTTTTTCTAGTAGGCCCAAGTAGAGACAAATTTAAACAAAATCAAAAAAGTTCAAGAGATCTGGTTTAGCTTTTACAAAAATGTCAACTATGTCAATTCTAAATGTCAATTATATTGTACATAATATAACAATTGACTCATATTCGATGCTACATCGCACCTGACAAAACCCGCTTCTGTTGTCTTTTTGTTGAGGCTCAGTTGGTAAGCATGCTGACAGATAGATCTATAATTATCTACTGTATGACAGTTGTGTATGTGATTAACGTTTTGTGTCAACCTGTTTGTACTAGAAAATCATTGCAATTTGCTGCCAAAATTAGAACCAGTGCAAGCAGTTTTCTAATTTCATATTATATGTGAGTTTGATAATAATACTGTTGATGATAATAATACAGTAGTATTAATGAAAATTAAGTATTTATTATGTTAGATATTAATTAGTATAAGCCAGGGCAGATACGAAAATTCAAAAAAGTTACATGAATTGCTTTTTTGTGTTTGTATGTGTTTTCTTGAATTACAGGGTAATTTGTCTTTAAAGACATGTCATCTTCCATCACATGTTTGATAAAAAATCATAATAACTTTGATTTATATTACAATACCTAATAATTTAACATATTATATCATCTCTAAGCGTTTTACACTATTATCCTGGTCAAAGGATAAAATGCCAGCCCAAATCAATGTATGGTGTAGTAGTGAGTGTCAATCCCTGTCCTAAGGGAAGGCATAGTGAAGGGTATTCTAAATATTTTATTTGATGTTGTTGTGTTTTTTATCTTAATAATTGATTCATGAAAATGTGTATCCTTTGTGGTACATGTGTAGACCTACTGTATGTGACAGTGTCACATACAAGTTTATGTTAACATCATAAGCTACTTTCAGTTTCCCAATCTTTAGAACAAAGTTCTGGGCACTAATGTGCAAGCGCAAGATAAGGGCATATCTACAGATTCATTTTATGTACAAAGTGATATATTTTCTTAGTTTCCACTATTGCCAATCCTAAGGGTATACACATGTCTGTATGTTTACCCTCCATTTTCTCGAAATTTCTCTCCTTCCTTCCTTTCACTCTCCCCAGACACATCTGTTCCCCCGGTACCTTTTTACCCGCCCCCATTTTTGCTATACTAATAACCTTCTCCCGCTAGATCCCAGACTCTCAAACACTCTTCCTCTGTTTTCCTGCCCTCCTTTCCGCTATATTAGGCCCCTCAATTCCCCTCTCCCTATTTCCCCTCCATTCCTACGATGCTCTGCAACATCACCCACCCATCGCTATTTCCCAGCACTGTACCCAATATAAATTTACCCCTTCTTCCTTTCTCCCCTCTATCACTCCCATGCTTTTAACTCGTTGATTATGGGAATCGGATGGGCTATGTAGAAAGTCTATAGGGAGTTCAGAATCTCAAAGGGAATGGGTTAACCAGTTCCCTGCACTGACCCTTTCATAACCCCCCCCCCCCCCTTCTACCAGTCTTTTCTATTTCTCCCACTCTTCCAAACATGAACCCATTGTCTCCTATAAACCACTCTCCATTCCCCTACCTTCTCTCTTGTACATGACCTCCCATAACTCACTCTCCTACTCTTCCGTTTCTCTCCACTCTCCTATCCCAGTTTCCTGTACCTCCCTCCCACTCTCCCAGACTCCCACCCACTCGTCTACTACTCCCCATTCATCAACAATGACAGTCCCTCTACACTCTCTCCTTGTCTTCCCTACCCCCCCCCCCCCCACCCCCACCCCTTACCTCCGCTCCCATCCCATCCCAATTTTCTGCACCTCCCTCCCACTCTCACAGACTAACCCACTCACCCAGACTTTCACCCACACTTCCTCCTTAGAGGCACCCCTCACCCCCTCCCTTCCCCCTTACCCTGGGAATGAACATGACCATCGGCTCTTCCTCTTGTGTCTTCCTCCCTGTCTGTGGCGATTTGAAAGGCAGTCTGAGGTGCATCCTGAATTGTTCAATCTCGTCTCTAATTTCCGCCATTTTCCCTTTAAAGATAGTATCCGTCTTTTTCAGGCAAGTTCAGTAAAACATCCATTAATCATAGGGAAACTATTTATATCAAGTTGGCGAAATTTAAAGTTCACAGTGATAGAGAATTAAAAATGATTCAAGAAAAAACATTTACTTTGTAGTCTATCTCAAATGCTCATTTCCTTTCTATTCTGAATCTATGTATAATGGATTATGTACAAACATGAAATACAATTCAGGGTCTGTAATTCACTGCAAATGCTAGACAAATTAAATGGTCGCAGTAACCGTTTGTTTTTTCGAGCTCTGAAAATCAATATTTTCAAGTCCTAATATTCTTAGACTAGTTCTTTGATGATATGTTATTCCATATAAGACAATCATTTTGCAACTTCTGAATGTTTGGCTTGCAAAAGGTGAACATTATATTTTAAAAGTCCTTTGATTCCCACTCTGCCCTTTTCTTCTAACTATTTCTCATGCATGAAATCTATCCTCTAATTCGTTCTGTTTTGATCTCTCTCCCTATATCTGTGGCAATTTGAGATTCAGTCAAGTTTCAGAGGTGAAACCTGTATTATTATATGATCTCTTCAACTTGTTAAAAGCGTTGTTGGCCACTTCTTCTAGTAGTCCTTTCTGTAAACCCCTCTTCTACCCCCCAAAAAAGATTTGTTTCCATGAAAAAATTGTTTTCTTCAAATTATGGTTATTGAATTATTGCATAAAGCAGCCAAAGGAAAGCATGTTCATAACATGATTCATTGAATCATGTTTGCTTTTCAAAATGTGCACATTTATATTGGATGAACCGTTCCAATGTCTAGAGACCTATTAATAAAAAGTTGAGTGAGCCCTCTTCTGTTGATTGACTATACATCATTATTCATCACACTCAGGAACCTGCATGTAGCCACTTTGCAGGATTAGATCTGTATTTAAGCAGCTTATTATATTCAAGGTGGTGGGGTGGGGTGATCCTTTTATACAATATTGTCTTAATGAAAGGGAAAATGTTTAATAAAAAAATGTATACAATCAACGGTCCTTAATCTTTTAAATTATTAAATATTAACTGGGAACAAACGGTCATTGCTATAGCTACTGTTTTCTTTTCTTTGACAGAGTGTATGTTCTGCATGAAGGGTAATTTGTTAAACATATACATGTATACAGTATATACATATTTACACTTCTATGAGCAGGGAAAACTTATTTGGTGGGCACTTTTATGAATTGCAGGGGTCTTTTTTTAGGAATTTTAGGGGCTAAGTCACCTTGAGCCCTCACTGCACTAAACTCCTTTAAATAAAAAATTAGGAACAAGACTTTAACATGTCTGTATTTGAAACTTGATCCACATGATCAGGTGAAGTGTATACTGCCCTCTCCAGTTCCTGCTAGGTTACTTAAATTGATGAGCATACTGCTACCGAGAGCTGGGGAACTTGAGGAACTTTGGAAACTATATACTAGGGTAAATTTGAGTAATCAGGTTCTGTCTTTACAATATGTATATAAAAGATACCTGTCATTTTATTTTGTTGCATTTCATTTTATTAATGAACTATTGGAATTTAAAGAAACACTTGTAGCTAATGTTAATATGTAAGCTTAGAGCTAAAACATTAGAACTTGAGAGATCAGACTTTCTTTCAGCTATTCTTATCATACAACCCCAATGACAAAGAATGCTAGAACTATAATTGGGAACAAAACATCAAATGCATAGCTGAAAATCAGGCTGCCATACCTAGTTACACCACTAGTTGCCCCCCACCCCCCCCCCCCTCGATCCTTCGTGGTGCCCCCATGCATCATTATACAGTTGTTAACTGGTGGTGGAGGTGATATCACGGAATGTTCAACTCCGAGGGTTTTAAATGCTATTGAGGGAAGATTATAAGTCCCGAGACGTAGTGGAGGGACTTATTTTCTTCATGAAATATCATTTAAATTCCCGAGGATTGGAACATTCCATGATTTTCCCGACAACAAAGTTAACAACTGTTATATCATCTGACTATGATCTTTGACTATCATCTAAAATCTGTTTCGTGGACGTTGGGCTTTTCACTCTCTCACACACAACACACATCACGCAACACAACACAACACAACACACAGTACATAGCCTGTGCACAATACAGTCAATTTTCATACGTAATTTGCCTCTCTCCGCACTAATATCTCGACATGTTCAGATCACTGCATTTCTATATCGGAAATATGTGTTGATTGTTTCCTTCGATTGTGTTAATCAGGTAATTATCTGATCAAATTGTACTGGAAATCGCTGATTTTCGTTTGATTTTGGTGCCTTTGAGGCTGCGAGAAGAATGATTATCGTACGGTACGATACGGTACCGTACGTACCGGTATACATGATGTGTACAGTTTTTGTAATGTTGATTGAATCGCGGGTGGGTGTCATACCTCTCTGGTGCAGTGTCATACCAAATTGACACCCCAGTCATGTGACCGTGTTTAGCCAATCACCGACGCGTATTTTACTATAGGTTTTCCCGGCCAATTTCCCACATTGCGCGCCCAAATTCGTTTTATGTGCATTCAATTTCGTCCAATTGCCGTGGATGAGTCGCTTTGGTCATTCAAATTCATATTCCGAGCATGCATATTCGTATATGGGCACCCAAATGTCAAATCACGAACTTCAAATTCGCAAATGGGCATTCGATTTCATCATTGGGCGCTATTTTCAACAAATGGGCATTCAATTTAATACGGAAAGCTTGACAATCGCTCGTTTGTGCATTCAATTTCGTCAATGGGTGACCAATTTCCAGACATGCTCATTCAATTTTAGTTACACAAAAAACATCCATACGTATTTACAAATAAACATACTGTATATACTGTATAGAGCAGCCTTGCGTCACCCACGTCCGCACCCAGCGAGCCGAGAGACTACAGCGCCGCCAGCGTCGGCAGCACACACAACGCGGCGCCGATAGCGCTCCTAATCAATAGTATGTCACCCGCGTCCGCAACCCGTAGCCTTATAGCCGCGCACGCCAACAGATCCCCACTCCTGACGACGGATAGTCAACCTATTCGAAACGTCGAGTCCCTCCTACCATCCACCCTCTCCTCGCAATACCAACAGTCCTTTCTAGGACTATCAACAGTCCTTTCTAGGACTAACAACTGTCCTTTTTAGGACTCTCCTAGAAAGAATACCAACAGTCCTTTTCAGGACTATCCCAACAGTCCTTTCTAGGACTAACAACAGTCCTTTCTAGGACTACCAATTGTCCTTTTTAGGACTCTCCTAGAAAGAATACCAACAGTCTTTTTCAGGACTATCCCAACAGTCCTTTATAGGACTACCAACAGTCCTTTCTAGGACTATCAACAGTCCTTTCTAGGACTACTAACAGTTCTTTTTAGAACTCTCCTAGAAAGAATACCAACAGTTCTTTTCAGAACTACACCAACAGTCCTTTCTAGGACTACCATAGTCCTTTTCAGGACTTACCAATCCACCCATCTCACATGGTGTACCCGTAAACCACACGTATTATACTGTATATACATTTATTTATACAACCACATACACAGTTACGCACATATAGGCGTACCCAGGGGGGAGGGTTGAGGGTTCAACCCCCCGGTCTCGACCGTCATTATCGCTGGTCTCGGGCCTCGAAAAGTGCGCATAGCCCTGGTCTCGGCCTCAAAGCACTGGGTCTTGGTCTCGACCTCGAAAATTGTGGACCGGACCTGGTATCGGTCTTGAAAATGTTGTAAATTTGCGGTGTCGGCTTCGGAAATCTTCTACGACTACCCCCACCCCCGCTGACAGAACATTTTTCTGAAGAAATAACCCCCCCCCCCCCTTGAACAAATCCTGGGTACGCAACTGGTTACGCTCACATAAACACACGCACACACATTCACCTGTTTTTCTTACATAGTCTCAAACATTATTTCATCGGGCTATATTTTCCATTTTTTAGATCTACTTTTCAACATTGAATCTTCACTTTTCGATATTCCTTGGTCATTTGTCTAGATCTGTTTGATGTTCAATTACGTAATCTCTATTTTCCTATTTGTACATTCTTTCGTTAATCATTTTGTCTTAACTTTATCATCATGCGAGTTCATAATGTTATTTCATCACATGATGTTATTTGTCATGTGATCGTTATTGTATCATAATTTTTGTTCACCATTTTGTATTTTTATTTCAATCATGTTTTCTATATCATACATGTACCACGATGTTACATAACATGTCCACTGCACATTTTTAATTTGAATGCCAATGTAATGAACTTGTTTGCCTATGCGCGAATTTGAATGACCGAAATGTGACCCGAGACTGCTAGAGATGAAATTGAATGCCCATTGACGAAAATCAGTGCCTGTCGCTTACAATAGAATGGCGCAAGTGTGAAATTGGTCGCTCTGTTACTCAATATGAATGACCAAAAACGATTTTGAATGACGATATGTCGATCCAAGCGTGGATTAGACGAAATTGAATGCTGCTTATGTGAAATTGCATGAGAACATAGCGAAATTGACCGGGAAAACCTATATTAAAGTCAGATGATATATTCATGTGATGCACTGGGTCATGTATTATACTAGTGTACGATTGATGTACAAACAAGAGATCTAGCTAAATACAGCTGGTCACTATTGGATTAGCTTGCTGACTATCCGGCCAGGGGGTTCACTTCTAGTTGCTGATACTTGCTGTATGTAAGCTCGGTTTCACGGCTTATCATAATGGATACAACCCTTTTCACATCAACGCAGTGAATTTGAACTGTTTTAAAGTTAACCCCTTGGCTACAGGAACCTTGTGAACTATGTACAAAGTCTATTTAAGAATTTAAGAATCTTAAAGGGAATGGGTTTATTAATTAACATGCATTTTGTTTTAATTGCTCCATCTTGACCTTGTCAAGGGGATTTCATTTGGTTTTCATGTGCATTCTCCTTAGGTCCCAGCCTAAGTATTTAAAGGACTAATTTATGGACAATGGAAAAAAAAAACATTTTAAACAGGCATTTGACACAGTTATTATTGAGTTAACTAGATAAAACCATTCATGTGAGAATCCTTTTTAATTGTCATGCCTATTCCTCAATAAAAAGCGGTTCAAATGATTGATACTGGTCCAGGTACTGTGCATGCTAAACCCTTTATAAATGGTGTCATGATGTGAAAAGGGTTCTCAAAGGGGTACTTGCCCTATACTAGCTATGCATCATCCCATTACACATACATTTATGCAAAGCCTAACGATTACATTTACAATTTACATTTAATTATTTAATTGGATAACAATGTTGCATTCATTATATTTGTTTTGTTTGGGTGTGGGGGGGGGGGGGGGGGGGGGGGGGGGGCGTCAAGTATTGAACATGAAATTTTAACAGTATTTTTTTGTTTAGGGCTTAAGTACTAAACATGTAAATTATTGCAAATTTCACTTACTTTCTCCATCATGCATCCATGCTGAACTTTTGCAATTCCTGAGGAAATGTATGTTTTTTTTAATTAAAAGCAGCCATGTATATATTGTCATTGTAACTATGACTATGATATATTTTTCAAATGTCATTTTGTTATCAAGGAATCGTCAGAGTTAGTAACATATCCATTAGATATCAAATGTATATTTATAATGTTTGAACTCCTGCCAAGCAGATTTTGATCTGATCCCATTTTGAACTTTGGAGACCTTGTATTCTGACCAGTAATACCGGCAGATAATCACATTTCAGGATAGTAAAACAAATGTGATTGGCTTTTAAATAAATCTATGGAGATTTTGATTGGTTAATGAGATATCTATAGAGATTGTGATTGGTTGAAGTTTGGGGACTAGAACACATATCAGATGATCACATTTCAGGTTTGGAGATGATAAACAACATCACTTTATATCACATTTCAGAATAGTACACTGAATGCGATTGACTGAATGCGATATTTATAGATGGAGATTGTGATTAGTTCATAAGAAGATTATTGTACCCTAGGAATAATGCCTCGTCTACATTTACATTGTAAGGTAGGTATTTGTTATAACATTGTAAGCATTGATAAACAATGTACTGTAGCCTGTTCTATGTATCTTGCTACATATATAACTGAATAATTATGCAACTATTGTGTGGAAAGTTATGTCAGTATAAGTTCTAGCTGTCTGTATCATCTTATTTTCATAATTGAATCCTAAAATGTGTCAATAAACTGCAATATTATGTTGCTTGAAATGTAGGTGTATACAAAAACAGTTTATGTGCACTTAAAATTAGCTTAATTTAGGAAAATGATTCACATAATTTTATGAGCCATTAAAATTGTAATCAAACAGTAAGGTTACAGTCAGGGAATTGTCTTGTCCTTGCAATGAAATACACATTAAACCAAGGGAATGTGACTTCATGGAGTCAAGCTATAATGTATGAGACTTACCCCTTCCCTTTGAGATTCTGAAATCCCTATAGACTTTGTAGATAACTCATGAGTGTCAATCCCTGTCCTAAGGGAAGGCATAGTGAAGAGTATCCTAAAACTTGTCATTGATGTTGTTGTATTCCTTATCTTAAGTCTTGATTCAGCAAGGGATTAACTGTATAATTATCAACTTATTGTGTCATTAAAATGTTATATCAAAATTTTA